>JH393009.1:15790-28095 GCA_000235945.1 Homolaphlyctis polyrhiza JEL 142
CATGGCAAGCTCCTGCATCTCATCGGCTTTGATTGTGAATCAGTTAGCCATAGACGTTGAGCAAGAGAATGGGAAATGGGAAATGGGAGATGGGAGAGGGAAATGGGAGAGGGAGAAGCAAGAAAATTTTGTTTCAAGGGACAACGGCCGACACTGCCCGCAAAACAAGCGAGGCGCGCAACACAAGCACAAGCACAAACAGCAGCACAAACCGCAGCAGCAACAGTGCCAGTGACCTGCAACGGGTCTCTGCCTGTACCACCGTAGCAACGGGACGCAGCAAAAAGACAGACAGACAGACAGACAGACAGAGACAGACAGAGAGAACAACCGACGAACCTTGTCTCTCCCACGCACACAGCAGTGTGCTCAGACCAGCAAAGTGGGCCTGAGAAGGGGCCGGAGCGAGAAGGGCCGTGGCTTGATGATGACTTGCATTGTTGCTGCTGTTGTTGTTGCTGTTGCTGTTGTTATTGACGACACCGCCATCGACTTGGCCGAGCGAGAGCGAGTGTGTTCTTGTCCTTGATGCAGTTGTAGTTGAAGATTCATGAGGCAGCAACGGATAGCAGGGAACAAAGCGAGCGGGTGATGGAACTATGGCCGACTGAGGGCGCTGGTGCTGGTGGTGGTGGTGGTGCATTGCTAGCAGCGAATAGAACAGAGTGAGAGAGAGAGAGAGCAGAGAAGTGAGAGAAGTGGGAGAAGTGAGATGTATTCTGTTCTGATCCAAATCCAAATCCAAACTCAAAGGAAATCATGAGCGATTCAGTCCAAGTCCAAGTCGAAGCTCAAGCTGAAGTTGCGGCAGCAGCAATGGCAGCAAGGGCTTGGACAGCGACTCTTGCACTCGCAAGCAAACTTGGTCTCGATGCCCCAAAGACCGCTGTCCTGGTCTCTCTGCTGCAGTGGCTGCTCGTCGGTGCCCTGCAAGTATCGGTCTGTTGCACTGTCACTCTCACTCTCGCTGTCACTCTGACCGTCACTGGATCCCAATGCTGTGCGCCACGCACACACACACACACGCCATCTCTTGATTAGAAGCTCAGCCAGCACCCAGCTTGCACGCTTCCCTCAAACTACAACTACAACTACAACTACAACTACAGCAACTGACAACTGACATCAACAAACTATCCAACTGAACCCTCAATCTTTCAACTTTGCAGCTCATGTTCACAATGCTCACCTTCACAGACACCACATTCTCGCTGCCATCGGTCGCTTTCAGTCCTTTCATCGCTGTCTTCTTTGGTCTGCTTATCGTCGCCTTATTCTTTCAAGTCGTCGGTGCTCTCGATGCTGTGAGTTCTACTTCATCTCGCTGTCATCTCATGGCTCAGCTCGTGGCTCAGCTATTGACTTTATTGCCCGTGCGCCGTACACAGTTCCTGCTCCGCAACTCGGTCCAAGTCATTGCTGTCGGCGCTTTCCAGATATTGACCGTTGTCTTCTCCTTCATTCGTAAGCTCTTCGTATATTGGCTCAGCACTACCGCTGAGAACTCTCCTTGGATCTCTGTTTACCCCCCAGGTTACATCCTTGCTCACACATTCATTGCCTGCAACTGTAGAGATTCAGGAGATTGTCGCTTACAGAAAGTGCATCGATGACTACAAGTCAATCGGATTCTCAACAACTCTGACGCCGCTTGAACAATCTCGCGCGATTTGGCAACTCGAAGAGTCTCGCTGGTGAGCCTTGGTTTATTCTTATGTGCACAGCACCGTTTCATGCTAACGTCCTGTCTCTCCAAATCAAATAGCACCTTTCGCACCATCAATAGAATCAACGATACTTTCTACTTTGGCATCGGCGACTCGGCTACACCAGCACCGCGTAATCTCAGCTTGGTCATGGACTCAAACATGCCATATCTGCAGCGTTCATTCTCTCTTTCCATCAGCGTCTCTTTCTTCATGATTGTGTTTGCTGTTCTCAATTTCTTTGCTTCGCGGCGGGCCGTAGAGGCATATGGCTGGTCCATCTTTCACTGGCAAGGCGCCGATATCTCCAAACGCGAGATCCTGCGACGATACCATACCTTTATTGTGAGCATGTACTGTCAATTCAGGATACCACTCCCTTGTTTAGTTTTGCCAGCTCAACGTAAGCTTGGCATACTGACCCTGATTGCCCGCGATCTATGCAGGTGCTCCTCAAAGCCAACATCTTCTTTTCCCTTGGCATCGTGTTTTTGATGCTGTCAGCAATCTACTATTCGCGAAAAGTAGAAATCACAATGACATCTCCGCCTGCTGTCTCTGTCTCGGGCGATCCAAACGCACACATCAATGCCTTCAAGTCTCGAGTCCAGGCTGAAGTCGATCTCAGCGCACGGCTAACGGCAATCGCCGGCTCTGTTGTTGTCATTATCGGCGCAGTCTTTTACAGCTTGGCTTACTACGGCGTGCAACGTGGCAGTAAGCTGCTAATGCATCTGTTTATGGGCTTGATGCTTCTAAACATTTGCGTTGTGCTTTTCACGTTGTTTGAAGCAATCTTTGACGAGCGATATGACGTCGTCAAGATCTGGCTTGCGAGTTTTGGTGAGTCGGATCAAACAGCAGGATATTCAAAATGTCGTTACTCTGGCTGACTTGTCGATATTGCAGGCGTTGTGCAGCTTTCCTTGAACATCACCACCATCGTCTTTGCTGTGCTGTGCATGCGCGACTTTAGCAAAGGTCTGCCTGATATGGCACGCGAGCTCGGTGCATTCCAAGGTCAAGATGAACTCGAGCGAAATAAGCGCGAGGCTGATGAACAGCTTGCGCAGCAGTGTGCTGCCAGAGCACGGCGATCAGAAGCTCGTAGTCGTGCATCATCTGCGAGTCCCAATGGCCGCAGGAGCAATGCAGCATCAATCGGTGCCGATATCTCGCAACAAAGCACTGATCACAGTCCTATGAACAGTCCAAAGCATAGCCATGTACTTCTCAAAGTTGATGCTGCTCGCACAGGTGCACATGGCAGATTCCAGTCTGCGAAATCATCAGCACCATCGCTTTCGCTATCACGATGCAGCACTGCGATTGAAACTGGCACACAGGCTCATCCAACCGAGCGGATGGCAGTGACAGCTTCAGCAGAGACCATTGTTGCTGAACAGCAAAAGCAGTCGACTCAGCAGCCTCCCCACACTGGCTATCGCATGACAATTGAATGAATTTGTTTCTACTTGCTAATATTATGGGCATTGTGAGATGCATGATCAGTATGTGAGTGAGCGCCGCTGTCGATTCTTTGCCATCTGCGCATCTGTCCATGTATCTATCAGCGTCTTATCAATCATTACTAGCATTAGCAGCAGCAGCAGCAGCAGCAGTAGCAGCAGTAGTAGCAGCAAGCCATGATGCACAAGATTGGATTGAGATGTATCGAGTTGGGATGAGACGAGAGCATTGTCCCAACAGATCAAACACACACAACACACAACACCACAACAGAAGCAAAGAGCCGAACCCGATGCCATCGATAGCAGCTCGAGTCAGAGACCTGTTCAACACACGAGCAAACTGGCCACAGCTCGCACTGGGTCTGTCATTTGTACAAGCAGTGATAGTATCTGCGCTTGAGGCCGGTCTCATTGGCACCGTGCTGCGGGTGCTCAACAGCGCCTTCACCATAGAGACCAACGGAAACGTCTCGTTTGTCGTTGTTTACATATCGCTGTTCCTGTTTGCCATCTGGTTCCAGGCCATTCTGGCTGTTGAAGGAGTAGGATCCCTGTCTTGTCTGCTCATCCCTGCTCATTCCTGCTCATTCCTTGTGGCTGGGGCTGCTGCGTGCTCTCATGGCCATGGCATGCAGTGACTGTCTGGTGCCCGCAGTGGCTGTCGCACACAGCCAGACAGCATTCGGCCAAGCAGTTGCCCTCTTCCCAACTGGCTGTCCCGCAAACGCCACCGGATTGCTGCCAAGCAACAACACAGAGTCATGCTGACTGGGTTGTCTGTTCCCCTTGCTCCCCATCGCACCCTCAGTTCTACCACAAGAACTCGATTCAAGTCATCTCAGTATCATTGCTGCATCTCTCCACTTTTATGTACTCGGCTGTCCGTAAGTTGCTCATTCATTTGTCTGATATATCGAGCAGATTCGTGTCCTTTTTGTTTGGTCTGCCGCTGTCTGACAAGCTTCTCTTACACATACTCGTCGCTGCTGCCACTACTACGGCAACCGCCGATCTCGTCGTCTTGATGATCTTTACAGAGGCTTACCAGATCAAAAGCATCCAGAACTGTGTGCAGCAATATGCCGATATTGTCAATTCTGATTTGACGGCAGGTCCGTCCAAGCTATACAAGGATATCTACAACTTTGAGCACGATGCCAACACCATCTGGTAACAACAATCAAACCAGCCATCGCATTATCAGTTTCACCACTGCACAAAACACGTTGCTCTAGATCTGATCCAGACTGACAAGCTGACTGCGATTGTGCACCGCTGGCATCTGTGTCTAATACCGCAGCCACTTCTCATCGGTCGTCTTCAACAACGATACACAAACATACTCTCCAACTGTATCGTCAATGCCACCCGAGGCTATCCTGCCGCGCATTCTCACGGAGCGCAGCAATCTCACAACAGCTCTCGCTCTCTCATACACAATCATATTTGTCATGGTTGTATGCTACTTGATTGGCCTGTTTCTGTCGTATAAGACCTTTGGCGTATACGGCTGGTCAATCTACAACAAGCAAGGCGCAGATATCACCAAGCGCGAGATTCTCCGGCGCTACCACATCTTCATGGCCATCATGAAGATCAATGCCTACTTCTTCCTCGCAATCGTAGCACAGGGCATCATGTCGCTCTACTACTACAACAAACTACAGCAAACAACAGAACAAAGCAACACAAGTCTATTTGATCGTTTACACCACGACCGAATCACCATGACATGGTTCAGTGCCATTGTCATTGTCATTGCACTCATCTACTTTATGCTGGGCTACCTTGGCATGCGACATGAAAACTTCTGGGCCATGGGTGTCTTTATCTTCATGGTCACCATCTACATGGTGCTTATCATTGGAGGCATCTCTATCATTCAAACCACTGATATGTTTGCCGTCACTAAAAACTTTTTGACCTTGTTTGCTGTCATTCAGCTGCTACTCAATGTCGCGACCCTTGTTAGCGCCGTCTTGGCTATGCTGGACTTTCGCAAGGGTCTTGGTCAGATTGGTATGTATGTTTCTGGCTGTTACAATGTGGATCATTTTAGTGTATCCTTGCTTTGGTGTATATATAGTTTTACTGACTTGAGTTTCATTGGGGGGTTTTTTTGGATTGTGTGGTGATTATCAGTGCGCCATACAACAGAGAATCCTTTGTCAGCAAGCGAGCATAAACCTGACGAGAATGAACGCATGATCCTTGATTGAAATCTGTGATTGTGATGACGAAGTTGTCGTGCAAACTAATAAAGATGGACCCTTTATAGCTGGCGTGTTTCTAGAATATATCTGCAGCATTATCATTCTGTCTGTCTTTTTCGCACTCCAGCATTTAGGGTTCTGATAATCGCGATCATCAATCAAGAGGCGAAGCAATTGATCACATAGACAATCCATTGCACAACACAATCGCCAATTCCAATGCTGCTTGTGATCATTGTGTGCTACTTGATTATGCATCTTGCACTCGATGTGACCAAGTGCTGCTGATGCCTCTGGATATCTGCGACGAACGAGCAACATGCAAACAAGTGATTCGATCGCTGTGTGGTGTGGCTGGGAATGCATTGTTGGATTGTTGTGACTGTTTCCGACCAAAGCCGAAACTGCGCCGCAACTATGTGCAATCCACCGCCACAGAAACAACAACAACAACAACGGCAACGAGAACAACGGGAACAACAACAACAGCAACGACGGGAACAGAAACAGAAACAGAAACAGGAACAGAATGCCAGCGACAATAACGAAGCTGCGCGAAGCACTCAACACACGGGTGGACTGGCCGCGGCTTGCGCTGCTGCAGTCTGGCCTGCAGGCGACGCTTGTGTCGCTGCTTGAGGCTGGCGTTGTGGTGACTGTGCTGCGGGTGCTGAACAGCGGCTTCACCATCGAAACCAACGGAAACGTCTCGTTCATCTCGGTCTATTTCTCGCTGTTTCTGTTCGCTCTCTGGTTCCAGGTCGCTCTGGCCATTGAAGGCGTAAGCTAATTCTCCACTATCATCATCCTTCTCCTCTCTCGCCCTCTCTCTCTCTCTTCCAAAGCCATGGCTTCTCTCCTTGCTCGTCTGAATGTCGCCGTGGCTTGTGGCACATATTGCTTGATTCATTCAAAACTCTCTGACCCTCCGACTCTCCGCTCTCTGCCATCCACCCTCTGCTTTTGTTCTCTTGCTGCAGTTCTACCACCAAAACTCCATCCAAGTCATCTCAGTACTATTGCTGCATCTATCGACGTTCATGTACTCGACTGTCCGTAAGTTCCGATATGCATCCGATGCCTTCCTTGCCTTTGCTCCCAGTCACATCGAATCTCTCCTGACCGTTTATCCAGAGGTATACCAGATCACAAACATCAAGTCCTGTCTGCAGCGCTATATCGACATCGTCAATTCCACTCCCGTAAACCAGACAATGCAGCTCTACGCTGGCATTTACAACTTTGAGCATGAGGCCAATAGCATCTGGTTTGTAGCCGTTCAATACTTTGCCGTCGCTGAACTCCATTTGCTTCAATCTCTGACACTCGCACTTTGCAACAGCCATTTCTCGTCGATTGTCTTCAACAATGACACCCAGATATACTATCCCACTGTCAGAGAGCTGCCACCGCAAGTACTGTCAACACGAATCTTGCAACAGCGTGGCAATCTAGATATCGCTCTTGGTCTTTCATACGCAATCATCGCAATCATGGTGGTGTGCTTCCTCGCAGGCGTCTTTCTCTCGTTCAAAACGTTTGGTGTGTATGGCTGGTCCGTCTACCAAGCACAAGGCGCCGATATTACGAAGCGAGGTGGGTTGAGACCAGTCCTGCTATATCATCTTGATTTGGATGGTCTCTTGCTATTATATCTCGATTGTCATTTTGGCTGATTTTCTCACTGATGTATACACTATCTGCTACAAATCAAGGTATTCTGAATCGATACCACGTCTTCCTTGCGCTGATGAAGATCAATGCCTACTTCTTCCTAGGCATCTTTTTGCAAATCCTCATGGCATTGTATTACTACCAAAAGACGATCGCAACAACGACATCGAGCCAGGACTCTCTCTTTGATCGTCTCCATGATGCTCGCATGGAAGCAACATACTCGGCCATTGGATACGTGTGCGCAGCGCTCATATATTTCGTCCTGGGCTATCTTGGAATGCGCTACGAAAAAGTATGGGCTATTGCCATTTTCATTCTGATTGTCATTGGCTACATCGTTTTCGGCCTCGCCAACATCCAACAGGCGCAAGATTCAGAAATCTATGCAGTCACGCGGAACTTTCTTATAATATTTAGTAAGCGCCTTGCTTGCTTGACGTTGATTGAATGCATGCTTTTTGCCACTTGGAGAGTACTGACTCACCCCTCGCGCTTGAATAGGCGTTTTTCATTTGATCTTGAACATTGCGACGCTGGTTAGCGCAGTCATGGCGATGCTTGACTTCCGAAGGGGACTCAGACAGATTGGTGAGCATCAATCTCGTCGATTCTGCCTTTTAGTGATCGTTTTTGTATATCTAACACTATTCTGTATGTCTGGTACAACCACAGCTGAGGGCACAACCATCAAGCTCAAAACCGTTACTAAAGAAGAGGACAGAATGGTGCTGGACTAGCCTAACGAGTTCTACTCTACTCTGCTCTACTCTGTGTTGTTTTGCTTGCTGAATGCTCGCTCTGCAATCAACCTTGTGTTACTCCCTCTTTTTGCACATTGTCTCTCCTCTACTCTTCAAAGAAGTATTAAAAAAAGTAGTGTTGCTCTTGTTCTGTCGTTCCACCCTTGCTGTGCCCCGACTCTCGCATCTCACATTTCAAGATGGCAAGTGTTTATTGTGTCTCTTCCTGGGGCGAGAATATCTGGTTCCAAAACCGCATCATGAGCTCGAGCGACAGTCCAAACGGCGACAGCACAATCTGTTCCTCGAAAATATGTCGATAGAGCAAGTCCTGCGATGTTTGATACCATCCAAACTCCTCGGCGGGATCAATCGTGACGTACATGGGTCCATGCACTCTGTTTGTGTTGATCTGTGGTGGTACTAGTAGCGCTGGTCTCTGTGTGGCTTGCACGTCCAACTTTGCAGATCCTGCTGATGCCGAGAGTGAGGTGCGGACCGCATTCGCGTCGGGTGAGAAGTCGGCGCCTGACTGGCCGCTGGCGCGTCGACTCAGTGACGGCGTGTTCTTGCTGACATCTGACTCGCCTGCTACAATCGTCCGCACTGCAGCGCTCTTTCTGCTCTGGTTCTCAAGACTGTCGCTGCGAACCCGCACGCCAGTTGCTTGTCGCTGCGAAGTTGTTGGTGAGCCTATCGACGCGCCGCCTGCAGATTCAAGTAGATTGCCAGCCTCGGAATCCATCGTCGTCCTCGAGTCAGACTTTTCAACCTTGTCATTCTCCGTCTTCTTGTTGCCATCGCTTTGCAGTGCACCGGCTTCACTTGCTCTAGTTGCAACCGGCCGTTCCATCGAGCTATTGGTCATTCCAGCATTCGCACCTCGGACACTACGCTCAGATACTACAGATGCGCGTGTGGCGGCATCTCGAACAGCATCGGGATCTGGCGTTGTTTCTCGGATCTGTATTGCTTGGCGTAACTGTGGTGAAATGTAAACATCGCCAGTCTCTGGACACTTGCATCGGAAAATCAGGGTCGAGAAGGCGTCTGAAAGTGTTGAAGTGATGTTCTTGGGTCCTGCTCTTGCTAGTCTGTATCACAAAAACAAGCCCAATCGTTGACAATAGAATTAGGAGGGGAGAGAAAACTCGTGCTGGATCATATGCATTCCTATTGTTGAAAACATATAGACGGCACGATCACTGTACCGTCGTAAATGACCTGTAAAGGCCTTGAGATATACAAAACGGTTGCGGTCCATCAGCATAGCGATGCGATGAAGTGCTTCAATCTGCTCCTCCAGCGTCAATGGCGGCGCAATGGCTGCAGTCACAGCACCACATATGTTATACCAAAAAGGCAAACATCAGTCACTTGCACAGTTAAAAGGCAGATAGGACAAGCGACATGCCTAAACTATACAACTCACTCATGAGATCGTAGACCGCCTCTGCATCGACTTCGCTGATGGGTGCATCGTTGATGCATCGTAAATGCACAAATGCATGCCATGCAATAGAAACCTGATCGTCAACACACATGGCAACTTTGAATGCTGCTGGAACAATATCGCCCATGTGTCCCAGTGTGTTGAGTGCATCTGCCTGCATACTGGTCTCTCTTCCCAAAAGTATTTCGAAATCTGAGGATGCGTGCATTCGTAATCCGCAGATGCGATGTGTCGTGTTAGCTATGATTGCATCATGAGTGCGCGAATGTTGCGATGGAGTCAGGGTTAGGCTGCACGTTACCATGGAAAAATAGAAACCGTTTTGCGACCGAGTCTTGAGTGTCTCTTGCAATCTCTTCCTCGCGCTCTAAAACAACAACAACAACAACAGCAGCAGCAACAGCAACCATATGGCACATCACATAGATGATTGTATTTCCCATTCGTATGAGTCAGCTGTATATATTTCACCTCCACGATGACAACGAATGCATGTTTGTTGATGTGAACCAAAACAGTTGCATGGTCCAAGTAGATGCAATCCGCATATGAACTCACCCTTCTTTTCACGAGCTTCCTTTTCACGAATCACTTTTCGTTTGGCTTCAACTACAGCCGCATGTTGTGGCACAACGACCAGTTTCGGTAACTTGATATTTGATAATGTGGCTGCTGATTGCGATTTGCGTAACGATCCGGTAGATTCACTTTCAAGCGATCCCATCGACGTATCCACACTACTTGTTTTAACTTTGTTGTCTTTGTGCTCTCTCATTGTTGGCGTGCCTGGCTTGGATGCATCCTTGCGATCTTCTGTTGTATGTGATCGTGCATGTCGTGCTGCTGGATGTCGCTGTCGTGTTTGCTGTGGAGTGTACATGAGAATTTCACTCAGTGGTGTGCGCTCCTTTACCTCACGCTCAGGCATTTCAAACTCGGCCTCGGAATCAGCAGAGTCGTGTCGCTTATGATGATCAAGTCCACTGCTGTCAGCCAGATTGAGCATATGCCGCATTTCGTTGTAGTTGATTGGAGTAGGAACTTGAGGATCGTTGTAATAATCAAATAAACGCGCAATGGTGTAAGCATCGAGTTGCATTTCTTCTTGGTCAGTTGGCAAGGACTTGCATCAATGCCATGCGGAGCATACCTCTGTTGTCTGCGACTCGGTGCTCAATCTTCTCAAACATCTTGACATCATCGGCAATCTCCTTTTCTTTTCGGTTCTCATCCAAATGCAATGCATTCATCTTTTTGGCCTTTGCATTGATGAGCGTGCGTGCTTTGAGCGCAACTTGCCGTGCCTTCTCGCCTGGTTTCAAGCCATCGACACCATCATTGCACATTCATCAGTATATCATCTTGCAGGAGATGAAATACCAGTAACCAAGACCATAGGATAGAGAGCTCGAATCGCTGCAATGACTTACGATGGCTTACAAGAACGTCGTATCGATTGAACACCACCTTGTTTTCTTCGGCTGGATCAGGCTCTCCTGACCATTCGACATGCTTTCCATAACTCCCTTCATCCTTTGAGCTGATGTTGAAGATTTGTAGATTAGTACTGCCGCCTCCTGCCCTCCAAACAGGCTTTGGTTGCTCCTCTACTGGCTTCTGTCGGTAAGGTACTCGTTGCAGTTGTGGCTTCTATTTAAACAGTAACCCCGACATCAAGATTCTGTCAGAGTGTAATTCGAGCATCGGGGAACACGCACATGATATCAGTGCGAGAGATCACTCAACTGGCTTACGGATCTCGACTGGCTCGACATAGGTTTCGACAGTGTTTCGTTTGCCTTCGACTGCAAGAATATCTTTGAGTACTCCACGACTCTCCCTGCTTGATCCAGCAGCGCTTTCATTGCTCCGTTGTGCGAATGGCCCCATAACTTGTAGTGGTGACTGCATGCTCTCAGTGCCTGGTCGCGATAGTGACACGCCACCACGGCTTTGTCCAAATGCAGAGTAGCTTCCATCGCGTGTGTTTTGTCGAATAGAGGATGTCGTTGAGGGTCCCATCATTGCAAGGTATCTCGTTTGCCAGTCGTCATTCTCGTCGATGGGAGTCTGACCCACAATAGACTGCATTGACCGCGCTGAAGCTTGTGCACGCGGTGGTGATGGCTGCAATGGTTGTTGCTGAGTGTTGTCCGAAGACAGTCTTCTTGAAGTCAGAGGCGTTGCCAATAGATCTGAGGATCCAGATCGATGGCCGTATCCTTGACTCGATGCACGGCGGGATCTCATTGCTCCTTCTACAATCGCAATGTCGCCGATTGCTTCGCGGAATGCTGCACCAATGGCATCGGGTTCGCCAGATTGGCTCTGCTCGGTGTAGACTGCTGCTGACCCTTGGCGTGGTGCTCCTCCTGCCCCTCCTCTTAGAACCGCGTTCATGACAAACGTTGATGCAGCACTTGTTTGCATCGGCGTGTTACTATTCGACGATACCACCTTGGATCGACCCAGACTACTTGCATGGTCTATCCGCGACGCACCAGCATTTCTAGCATCACCACCATCAGTAGCAGATCGCTTTCTGTCATCGATATTCTGGTCAGCGATAATACTACTTGGCTCCACCGACGAGTTCATAGCAACCCCAGCAGAAACCGTTTCAGACCGCGGTGTTTTAGCTGTCATGCCACTACCAGACGAAGCAGTCCGCAGCAACGCATTTGGCGATCTTGCACCAGAATGTGTTTCGCTTGTGTATTGTATCGGAGTATTTGCCATTGACGCTACGCTGCCGTATGTTTTTACGGGTCGCTCTGGGTGGATCTGCATTGATTTGGCAAGGAGATTCGTTTCGACGATTGCACGAGCAGCCTGTTCTTTTGCAATGCGCTCGGCTTCGCGCGGGGCGATCCGCTGCGATCGGGTGGATACAGGTCGAGAGCCTGACAAAGTAGATGCGTTGCGCAGTGACGATGGCACGGGAGATGCCGCTGATGCGGGTATATTATGGAAGGATTGTTGCTGGAGTGTTTGTTGGAGAACGGCTCGCGATGAGCCAGTGCGATGGAAATTCGCTCGTGGCG
>JH393010.1:5535-19651 GCA_000235945.1 Homolaphlyctis polyrhiza JEL 142
CGGTTTGTCTGTTGATGGACAACCACAACCAGATCTGCGATGGACACAACACAGCACAGAAACATGCCGACGATGATCCAGTGAATGCCACTCTAATGAGGCAGACTGCACGCAGCATCTATCAGCAAGCATGGAAACAGGGATTCCTGATGTTGTCGTTGTAGCTGTCGCTGTCGTTGTGGTTTCTGTCTGATTGTCGAGTTTGCCAAGCACAAATGCAAACAAGCGAATCTGCAAATCTGTCGCTGCTCAATACGCAGCCAACACTCGCACAACTCGAGTCAACGCCATCGCATCAAGACGGAGTTCCTGCAGGTTCGATACTTATTTGAATTGTTTCTGTTTCTACTGCTGCTGCCACTGCTGCTGCTCATCGATCCCCTCCCCCCAACAGTCACAGTTTCTGTTGCTGACACTCATCGCGCCACTCATTTCTAATTCCGATCGCCGTCTGTGCCGCGCAGACCTCGAGCGCCACCTCCGAGTCAGCGGCGCACAGCTCATCAACTACGCTTCTATCTTGTTGAAGCTGTAAGCTCTGCCCTGCACTGCACTGCCCTGCACTGCACTGCACCTTGCTTGCACAGCCGAAGACTGAGTCCTTGTCGCTTGCCAACAATCCAACATGCAACTGAACGCCGACCCGACCCATCAACCCATCAACTTGACTCATCGACTCAACTCATCAACTCAATCCAAACGGCAAATACACGCTCCAGGCCACAGGTCGCTGCGTCGACTGCTCAAGTGCTATTCCAGCGCTTCTTCTTTTGCGCTTCGTTCAAAAGCTTCTCGGTTCTGGTATGCGTCCGTCACTCTCGCTTTGTTTGTGCGCTTGTTGCATCGAGTTCAAGCAAACAACGCTGATCGCCGACATTCCATTCCATCATATCGCACAACATCGTACTGCATCTCGCGCTCAACAATCACGTGCTGCTTATGCTGCATTCATCTGGCACATCTCTGCGACACCGCCCCCTGTCCCACACACAGAAAATAGCATCGGCATCTCTGTTCCTTAGCACAAAGCTGGAAGAATGTCCACGAAGGAATCGAGATATCATCAATGTGTTCCACTATCTCATTGAGCTTCACAGCGGCAGGGCACCGAAACAGCTCGAGTATGATGGCCAGGTGACTATGATCGATATCAGCTCGCTCAAGATGATTTGCATCTTATGCACTGACAGCCAGATCTGGATTGTTTGTATTCTCCGCATAGAGATACACTGAGCTGCGGAACAGCATGATTGAAGGCGAAATGCAAGTGCTCGCCAAGCTGGGCTTCAATGTGCACGTGCAGCATCCTCATGCATTTCTAATCAACTATCTGCAAGCCTTGGGCCTTGCATCCAACCAGGAACTTAAACAAAAGGCATGGAATTACTTGAACGATTGGTGAGTTTTGGCCGGCAGCATACCCCATTCAAGTGTTTATCACTTGCTAATCAGCATCGATATAGTGGCCAGACCCTTGCCACAGTGCTGTTCCAGCCACCCACCATTGCCGCCGCCGCAATGTCCCTGGCAGCATCCGATTTCAATATCGAACTTCCAACGTCGCCACACTGGTCAGATGTGTTTGACACATCCATGGCGGATGTAGATATGATCATTGGTCTGCTCAAGACTCTGTATTCCGAGACACTTCCCGAGCATCTTCCTGTGGAGCAGCCTCTGACTTTGTGAGCACTCGCACCGTCAAGACACTGTCCGTTCCGCTTCTCCCTCTCCCTCTCCCTCCCCCTTCTTGGGATTGTTTTCTATTTTGAATCACTCTTTATATTTCCATCCCTCCCAGAATATCCCAGATTTTCAAATCTTATTTTGTATTCATTTTCTCCAGTTCCGCCAGGATACGGTGCGATTCAAACAGCACGTCGCGCTCTTGGAATCCTGTCGCTGTGAGATGGATTGGCTTGTGCGACACCAAAACTGTTGGCTCCTGATCTGCTGCTGCTTTGATTGTCCGCGTACGCATCAACCCAACATCTGCAACACATGTAATGCTATTAAAGAACTCGCTTGATGGTTCGACAGACTGGATCTGGTTTGGACGCACGATAATGTCAAGCCATACACGTCGCAGCACGCCTCGTCGATGGCAAATCTTTGCCATCCACAATAGTGACCCAGGCCGCTGCTGATCTGACGGTTGCTCCTCGCCATCGTAGTCATCGCCATCGTCGTCGCGATCTGCATTGTGTCCTCCTTCCCTGCTGCCACTCTGATCGCTGCTCCAACCACGAGCTGCTTCAGAAGTAAATGTAACATTGCCATGAGTTCTGGCATTTGAGAGTAATTCAGCTTTTTCGCTCGACGACATTCTCAGCAAGTCCATAATGGTATCTGCGATCGAGAGATGAACGACAGCCTCTGCCGTTCCATCTTCGACAAACAGAGTGCACTCGCCACGCAAACCAAACACGGGCACTTTACAGTTCATCAAACAAGTGACATCACTGCCACATATCGCTCGAGTATGGCAAGTGTTGCAGAAGTACGTAAAACTGACACGCACGACTGATGTTATTTGAGCATCAATCCGTGCGCGGTGTGATCGCTGCGGCCTCGACAACATTGTGCATAGCCAGATTTTAGGCAAATGTGTTTGCGAGATTGAGTCGGTCGAGCGCGTAGCTGCTTGCTGCGGCGGAGGTGGCGAGACCAAAGTCACTTGGGTGACGGGAAGGACGGTTCCGTATTGCAATCCACTGTTGAGCATTTTGACAAGTAGATTCTCAAAGCGCACATGCTGGTTCGGCAGGATACCCAACGGAAATAGCTGCATTCGTATGTCCCAAGTGATAGTGATGACTTCATCTGTGTCGATGATTTTGGCTTGAATCACCAAAACGCGATCAGCTCGGCCCAGTCCAACTGACAGATGCTTTGAAAGCAGTTCCGCAACATGATGGCTGTCCATGGTTTGATTGCCATGCGAATTGTTATCACGGCTGTCTTGAAACTGCTGGCGATCAAACGGAAGTGGTATTGGCTGCTCTGCTTTTAGCTGGCGCGACACAATACGACACACAATAGTAGAAAGATCGGTGCTGTATCCAAAACTAGGCTCATGTTGGTTCGTGGACGATGCTGCAGTTTGTCGATTGTCAATCTCAGCATCAACATCGAGACCATCAAACTCGCCGAGTATCGAAATTCGCCAATCTGACTGCCAGTCAAGTGCCCCTTCATCTACTACACGGTGAGCAACTTGAGTTGGGATCATCAGTTTATAGCAGCATCTCGTTACAAGAAGTTGAGGTAGTGCAGCTACTGGGCCGCTAAATCGCACAAAGATTTGCATTCCTCGCAAAACACGATAGGCTGGACAGTCGGTCGCGATAACAAACTTTGTTACTGTTTCAATCGTAGGTCTGCCGTCTGAACTCAATCGCAGCATCTGAGCCTGCTTGAGCACTAGTGTCGCTGTCAAACACGCACAAGCAGAAGCTGGGTGCAACTCTGGCGAGCATACGACTGGATCCAACATCTGACCGAGATTCATAATGTTTTTTCTTTCGACCTGAACATACTCGTAAGTGATCCATCGCGACGATGCTGGAGATGGATCATCGTTGATCAGTATCATTTCCGACACAAACTTGGATGCGGTGAGCATGACGACATTGTTGATGGCTGCTGGACCATTCCATGGTGTTGCATCTGGTATAACATGAAGTAGAACACGCAGGTTGTCGCCAAAATCTAAGACGACGCGGCCAGATCTTTTGTCTGTTCGCAACACACCAATACATGCTGTTTGGTCCAAGACTCGCGATTCGTGCAGTTGAATCGTCAGGCGAGTTCGTCCTGAGTCGTCTCGACCGACCGACTCGACGGCTTTAGTACCACAATCAGCGAAGAAGCTGCGAATTTCGTCCCGCGATGTCATCTCGGGGACTTTGAAGCGTTGAGCTAAAGGAGTACAGCAATCTTCATGATCAAGGAACATGCGATCGGACGGCAAAGGCATTGGAGTCCATCCAAAGTATCCACAAAGCGACTGTGCAACAGTAAGCTGTGCTTCAGCTGGAATAAACGGACGGATGGCATCGCATAATGTCATCAAACAAATGAGATCCGCAAAGTTCATGCGCTGTGTCATGTTTTTGATACTGGCTGAGCGTATAGACTGTGTATGTGGCTGCATATCACCACCATCAAGATCTGACCCAAAGGCATCAAGCTGCATATGGCTTGCAGCGCACATGATCATAAAGACAGGATACGACTCGTCTCTAAGCACCAGATGTAAGTTGGATACACGAACCATGGCACCCACGCGAAGCGAGCTGCGATGAACGGCAATATTCGCGAGCGTGCATATCAGGGTAAACTGATCGTCAAGTTGGAATATAGCCAGGGTATCATCAATCACGGCAGTCAATCGCCCAGAGTATGCATTAACTGTGTTGCTCCAATTCGACAGCTCTTCAGGAACAATCTGCTGAAACAGTTTCTGAGCTGATGGCAGTGGCGACAGTGGTGTTTGTGACAACGGTTGTGACTCTTGGCTTGACTCAATGAGAGGGGTTTCGGCAATGCGCACAAAGGTTGATTTGGAAGTCTGTGCAAGGACCAAATACGACGCGCTACCAGCATCTACGCCGAGCTTCTTTGGTGCAAAGTCGCTGAATACATACTCTGATCCTAAACGAATAAATGTCTCAGAAATCATAACCGACGTATGTGTTCCCTTGAACAAGAGCAGTACTTCCAGTGGCGTCTGTTGCGAATTAGAGTATGCGGAGATGCAGTTGACCCTGACAAAGAAATGAGACGACTTTGTTGATACTCTGACATTGGACTTTGCAACAACAACACCGCGTAACGCAGCACTGTTTGGCTGGACTGAGCGCTGTCTTGTCGATACAGATGGTGCAACAACGTCCGAGTTTGACAGGATCTGTGGTAGGTTTTTTATGGATTCGAGCGGGAAATGGAATTCTGCAAGAGAACAAAGTGACGGCGTGGCATCCAATGGAGCAGCAGCAGCAATCTCAAGACAGATGGATCCATAATCAATCGCATCTGACGGTGAAGTTGAGGTCCAAGTCGAAGTAGGACTCAAGCGTGCAGCCAGCTGCCAGTCCCATATGGCAAGCAATGCACCATGTCGCCATGCATCATGCAGATCGTTGCGCAGTGCAAGCAACTGGCACGCCAGCGAGCCCGTAGTATCCACAAACTCGACGCCGCCTGTTCTTGCAAGACTGAGTCGTCCGATTAGCACTTTCCGCTCGCTGACATCGTTAGAGTCGCCGCCACTGCTGGTTGTGCTGCGCGCAACGATCACGATGCTGTCGGTTGAGCGCCGCTCTCTATGGTGCACGTTGGCCGCAAGCTTTGCATTCAGCAGGATTTCCTGCACGACGCATATTCGACCATCGACGGCCGTCATTGTTGATGCTGCTGTTGCTGCTGCTGTTGCTGCTGCTGTTGCTGTTGCTGTTGTCCGGTTGTTGTTTGATCTCGCAGAGTGAAAGCGACAAAAGTTGCAGCTGGAGGATTCCGTGGACACATGGCAACTCACTCCCACTCCCACTCCCATGGCGAGCGTCGTGCTTCATCTGCATCTTGATATTAATCTGTGTCTGTATCTGTGTCTGTGTCTGTGTCTGTATCTTCATCGAAATATTCACAGAAATCCTTATCCAAAGCAGCGTCGATTCTTGGGTAGAAGCAGCGGCAACAGCGGCAACAGCGGCAACAGCGGCAGCAATCGTCGCAGCTTTCCTCGGCGATTGTCAAATGGAGAGAGTCGCCCTGATTGGATCTGGAAACTGGTAGACCGCTCTGCTCTGTGCTGCTCTCTCTCTCTCTCGCTCTCTCTCTCTCATCCATCCATCCCTGCTCTCCTGCCAAGCCTGCTTCGCTTGCTCGCATTCGCTGCTTATGCATGGCTCTGGCTGTGCCGGCTCCATCTCCGCCAGCTGAGCAGACTGGCGGGTTAAAGCAGACGGACGAGCCCTGCTGTGTCTCGGCCTGTGTTCTCCACGGCTTCGCTGTGATGCTCGCGATAACAAGCTGACCAGACGCTGCGCTGCAACAAACCTGCTGTATCTTGTGCCCACTGCCCTGCACCAAACACTCGCTGCTTGCCGCATCTGTTGCAGGGGCTCGGCCATTGCTAAAATCGTCGGCCGCAATGTCTTGCAGCACAGCTGCTTCCACAAGGAAGTGCGCATGTGGGTCTTTGAGGAAATCGTTCAAGGCGAGAGGCTCACCGAGATTATCAACAAGACCCACGAAAACGTAAAGTATCTGCCAAACGTGCGTCTGCCCGACAACGTCGTCGCCATGCCCGAGTTACTCAAGACTGTCGAAGGCGCCACTCTGCTCATATTCGTCATCCCGCACCAGGCAAGTCTATTCCAATCAAAGAATCTCTTGGTTCACAAGATCTGCCATCAACCATCAAACACATTCACGTTATGCCAGTTGCTTTGCGCTCCTTTCAGTCCCAAAGCTAACTCAGCTGATGTGTGGCTCTGCTTTCTACTGCATTGTTGCGGCGTCCATCAATCGATCCAGTTTGTCAAGGGTGTCTGCGAGCAGCTCAAGAACAAGACCGAACGAGGTGCTCGTGCTATTTCGCTTATCAAGGTTTGCTCAAATGGTCTACCTCTTGAGATCCCGCCTTAAGCATTGTGACAGCATGATGCTCGCACTAATGCTGCATTTGCACATGCTTGAAAACATATAGGGAGTAGATGCAGGCGGCGCATCTGGGTTGAATCTGATCTCAGATGTTATCAAAGAGTCGCTTCAGATCGATGTCTCTGTTTTAATGGGTGCAAACATTGCATCCGAAGTTGCACAGGAAAAGTTTTGTGAATCTACAATAGGCTACTCGCTCAAGGAGAATGCTGATATATTCAAAAAGGTCTTCAACACACCGTATTTCCGCGTCAGCGCTGTCCAAGACGTCGCTGGTGTTGAGCTCTGTGGTGCTCTAAAGAATGTCGTCGCCATCGCAGCAGGTCTTGTCGATGGACTCAAGTAAATAGCTCTCAAGCGCTTTCGCTATCCTGTCAACAACCCTATAGTATCTGGTTATGCTAACGCGAGCAAATGCTTGGTGGTTGTGCAGATCTGGCGAAAACACAAAAGCAGCCATCATCCGAATCGGCCTCATGGAGATGAAAAAGTTTGCAAAGGCGTTCTATGATGGCATTCGCGATGACACCTTTTTCGAAAGCTGCGGCATCGCTGATGTCATTACGACGTGCTTTGGAGGCCGCAACCGCCGCATTGCCGAGGCGCGCGTCCTTACAGGGAAATCGTTTGAGGTTCTTGAGGCTGAAATGCTCAATGGTCAGAAGCTACAAGGCAGTCTGACAGCCAAGGAAATCCACGATATTCTTGTTGTCAGACACATGGTCAACGAGTGAGTTGATGATGACACGTCTACTGCTTATCGCAAATGTATATGCTTCCGCAGATCCTTGGTGTAGCTAATACATGACGCTCGCTGTTGCTTTGTGTGTCGAGTATAGATTCCCCCTATTTACTACTGTGTATCGCATTTGCTACGAGGGATTGCCGCCACAAGCTATTCTCGAAGAAATATGATCATGGACACGCATTGTTTCCTCTTCAACTATTGCATTCTGCTTTAAAATGCCCTGCTTCGCTCTTCATTTTAGTTTGGCCTTGTAGTCCATCCTGCTTTGATTCCTCACGACTTTGTAGCAAGCTGTGCTGGTGGAACTTCGGCAAAAGTGGCGTCCAGATGCTTGGACAGCTGCTTGTATCCACGAGATTTGGTTTTCGAAAGCGTATCTTGCAGCGGAGCAAGCATATGCCGATACATATCGACTGTCTCGATAATGGCAGCGAAATCAAGCAGCATGGCGGAAAGCAGCAGCGACATATCTGGATGTACCTGCTGCATACTGTTGCGTAAATACCGAATCTCTTCCTCGCGTCTGCTTGAGGGTTTGTGAGCTGCAGCGCGGTGGGATGATCGGCGACCTCGACGGACTGCTGGGATCGAATTCACAGTCAATGTTGTTGCTGATGTCGCCGATGTTGCTGATGCAGGAATGCCAGCCGCGTCATCTTCATCCTGCAAAACGTCAGAGAACTGAATGGCAGGTATACTGGACTTGCGCTGAGGACTTTGCGCACGCGTGTATTCATCTGTAATGCGAAATGCGTCAGCCACAGAGCTCTATCTGCTGAAAGAAACAGAGTGAGAGAGTGCGAGAGAGATATGGAGTTGACCACTTACTAGGTAGCGGCCAATTAAACTGTTCGTGAAGTACATGGAATGTTGCTGACCAGTCCTTGACCAGTGTAACACCAGAGCGTCTGAACAGCATAAAATAAGATCAGCTGCTGCCACCAAACCAACACCCTGCATTTGTGGAACATCAAAGCATGCATATTCTTGCCACTCTTACCGTTCGCGTAGCAGCCACTCGCCAAGGTTCAGCTGGAACAGCAAAGCAAAGCGACTAAGATCTCGATACTGCTCAACCATGAGGATGGCTCTTGCATGCTTATTGACAAGCAGATCAAAGTAAAACTGCCCAGATATGATTACTAGAGTTAGATATGCAAAGCTACAAAAGGCAGCTGTGACAGCAGCACAGCATAGCACTGTCAAACCGAGTATGATACCATATCAGGCGCATCAGTTTCAGCTGAGCTGGTTTGCTTCACATCGTCGCCTGTTTGATTTCCTTCTGGGAACATGCAGGAATTACAAAAGTATTGAGCTCCAGCAGTCAGTCTCACTGCAGCTATGTGATATGCGTTGATTCTCGCAAATCGAAATCGGAAGCAGAGTAGGCTATATTACCATCAATACTACGCAGAAAACGAACAAGCTCAGATCCAGTCTCGTAGTCACGCAGTATAAACGACTTTTCAAGCAGTTGAACTGCAAGCTGGCTGCTTACAGCAGACGACTCGAGGGTTTGAATAATGATCAGATATGATGTTGCAGTACTTAGTTGGCCTTCGTCCAAGCATCTCTACATGTATCCAATCCAGATTCAAAATGGCATACTCAGTCTTGATTTTAAACAGCAGCATATCTACATACCGTTGAGCATTCTTCTGATTGGAAGTACCTTGAACATATCCTTGGGATCACCCACGATGCTGAAGAAATGCTTCCATAGTGCCATCTCGCTTTTTCTAGCGCAGTTGACAATGATCTCAAGGCTGCGTGGAAATCGTTGAACAAATTTGATGACGGTCGGCAAAAGACCTCCTGTTATCAATCAACAACAGTAACAACGCATGAGCCCATTGGAGCACATCTATAAATCCGATAGATGCATACTCTATCAAACGGAATCTCGCGTTTATACCTTGGTTCTCACGCGAGCCTTCTTCGTCTAAAACAGTATGCAGAAGGACCTCCAGAGCATGGTTGAAATACTCAAGAGATTGGTAATTGGAGCAGAATGACATTGTCTTTTGCTCAAGCCTGCAGTTTCGGCATTACCGATTAGTACGCCACGGCATAGGACGGGCCAGAACTGGCTGATTACATTTAGGCATTGCAACATACCCAAGCGAGAGCAAGTGCCGAATAATAAAGTGCAGAAACAAGTGGCTCTGTCAAGTACATACACACATACACACACACATATATATATAAGCACGCGTGTGCATACAAATCAGTTGCAGGTGGGCTCCAGAGTACAAAGCCCAGCTCAGTTTTACCTTGGTATCTGTACTAAACTGCGAGATATCAAGTGATGTGTTGAGCGATAGCCGTTTGCCAATACCTACGAGCAGCCCCTTCTGGATCAAGACTGTAAGCGGATAAAAGTCGACAACAATGTGCAGTGCCGTGTCCAAAAATGAAGCATTGAAGCCCTCGATTGGATCAATCACAATGTTGGTCAAAATCTGCAGTCCAGCAGAGGCAGCCAATGCAAGGTAAATCGGTTCAATAATATGCCTCTAATGTTGAGTCTGTGAATCATGCAATCATCCAAACGAACCGGCAGGGAGTGTGGAAAGTAGATTGGATGCATCTCACCTTGACAGTCGCACCACTGAATGCCCACATTGTGTTTGAAAACTCGGCAATCTCATCATCGTGAGCCGAGATCCAGAAATGCTCGGTGCGGTCACCAATCCTAATGGCCTCCCATGTATTGCCCTACATAGATATACGCGCTCAATATAATGATTGTGTTATAGAAAACTGTACTATTGATTAGAATCTACCTTTCTTGATATCATGTGCAGTATGCCATTGCGGAGAATCACGAATGGGTTGTGTGACATGGTCTCAATTGAAATCTCTCCTGGTGGCGGGAATCTTGCAATAGCTTGAACAAGACCACCAGAGCCACCAACGATATCATGCATCGCAAATGCTTGCTGAGGACGGAACCGTAGACTATGACCTATTTTAGATGCGTACGATGATATACTGGATCAGCCACAAGTCATCTAGAAAACATACATATGAGAAGAACAAAGGTTTTACGGACGAGCAGACTTACTGTTTGCTGTGACATGAATTGAGAAATATCGGACAACATGATCAGCACAATACAGCATCAGATGTGAGTCGGTATTATTCATCGCAAGAACCGGATGCTGAAGTCGCTCAATATGCAGGATAAAAGTGTTGTCGAGCTTCGTTTCTCTGGAAAACACCCGAATCTGCAATAATCCAAAAAACGGATGGATCAGAATATGAACAATGCGCCAGTGAACAAGCTTAGTTTTGCAGTCCTGTCATTCGAGACCTCTTTGACTTACATCCGAAGTGTGCCCGATTACATCCTCGCAGGCAATAATCATCATGCTGCGGAACCACAGAATACCGCCTTGAACCGCAAAGCTTTGCTCCTGGTTATATAGAGATTAACGTTGTTCGTCATAGGCATGATATTAACGCAATGTTAGTTGAACAACGTATGTTTTGAGATTTGGTTGATTGGAAGCAGTTTGAATGACTCGCACCTGATGCTCATTTCCAAATAGCTTCCATTTACCAGAGAGCGTATTGTAGTGTGCAAGACCACGAGCGCCTGCAATCGCGATAAAGTGACCTGATGTGTTGACAGATACATACTGAATCGACAGCAAGTTGACAAAAGAGCGTGTTAGCAGGCACGCTGTGATGCAAGGATCCCTTTTAAATGGACAACTCACACGAATCGGCCAGTTTTCAGTCAGATATACATTCGGAATCTATTGGCGACAAAAGTGTAAGATGATGATGATGATGATGATAATGATAATGTCAGCGTTTCACGAACATGTCTGCTGAGTCCAAATACAAAGCGCTGTTTCGCACCTGGATGGTCTCCCATTGCATTGGATCCAGGCTTGTAATCTCGGAATCAGTGTAGAGTCCGTTGTATAGAAGTAGACGATCATCAAGAAGCAAACACGCGTGGCGACTATTGCTCTATCAAGTCAGATAGGATAGGAGCTAGAATGTAAGTCACCGGCGCCGGATTTCGCAAGTGCTCTGTGCATGGCATAGAGTACTCTTACCCACGAGTTGCAAGTCAAGATGGACGCTTTGGCAAACTGAAGCACATAGATATTGGACACGGGATCTGAGAAACAATATTGTACGCATGGTCGGTATTCCAAACTGAAGATTTTACGCAGCGGGAGAATCCAAAGCATGAGCTATGGTTACCTTTGTCTGGAGAAGATGAGGGGAGCAAGAATAGGTCATGGCCGCTGTCGTCCCAAAACTAGATATTCCTGTGAGCAAGACCGTGACTATGATTGCGAATCAATCGAGGGCAGCATATGCCATTAATCTCACCAAGTCCTGTGTCCCAGTGAAGAAAAGCTCGCTTGTATCATTGACAATGCCATCTCTAGATACATTGATGTAAGCTGCATCGTTACGGTCTGCATAAAAACAAACGGCAATTTCAACTCACGCCGAGTGTACAAACGTGTCCTCCGAAACAGTACTCATCAATATGCTGCCGTATACACTCCATACAGAGACACCGCCATGTATCCAAGCAACTGCGAGCGCAAAGCCATCATGAGACCAAGACAGTGCCGATGCAGCACTGATAGGAATCGAAGCAGATGGGTTTCCAGGCTTGGTGACAGCCATTGTATGGGATAGCGAGACAATTGACAGATCTTCAGAAAGTTCGAAAATGTGCACAACACCTCTAATCATAGTCCAAAATGTCAGAGAGGCGAGTGAAACAATGTACTAGTGAGATCCAGAATATAAGATGGGTAACGGATGGTGTGTGTGTGTGTGTGTGTGTGTGTGTGTGTTCGATATGGTAAAGTCACTCAACTGCAATGTTCCAACAGCAACCAAAGTGAATGTAGGATTGAAAGCAATCATCGTTGCAGGAACGTCCTCATTATCTGCATTGTAGAAGCATTGACCAGACCAGCTATAGCGCTGTAGTGCCGATGAATCGGGATCACGCTGGTGTGCAGTTGGCGCGTATCAGCAGCTTGTATATCGAGATTTCATGTACTCATGCAAGTTAAAGTCTCCTTACTGTGCCATGTGCTGGATCTCGTCGAGAAACGTACGCTCGCCCTTCGAGCGATACGAACCCGAAAATCTCACGCTTCTCATGTAAGGTGATTTGCGCAAGAGCTGATGTCCACAGCATGCCATCAGCAAATCAGACAAAATGCATGTACTTCAAGCTTAAAGTGATGCACGGATTGACGTACGATCATTTGGGTCTGAGAATATGCCCATGTCTTCAAGCGAGATTGTTCCCGATATGTTGACATCGCCTGACCATAAAAGAGACAGAATAGATGGTGGGTTGTTTGTGCAGATCAACAGCTCATCTTCAAGTCCGATTCCGCTAATAAGGGCCACAAAGGACGACAGCAGAGTGATATAAGTTGGTATCGATCTTGATGGCTACCACCATCTGGCACAAATATATGCACAAGATATAGCAAGAGCGACATTCTCTCTAACCATTGGGTTCCTGAGTCAATCTCCAGAGCCAGACGGAAGCTCAATGCCTGGCTCAGTGATGCTGTTGCTTCGCCAGGTCCTCTTGCTATATGATGCGCTGTGGTGAAGCTATATTCGAACACGCGACCCACATCAGCCACATCGTAGAAATGAAGAAAGCCCTGATTCGTCTGGTGTACAAGTTGATCAAAGCCAGAATGGCATGGATCAGCAGTTGGAACTCTGTTGGGCAGTAGCCTTAATGACAACGCGGATCGAACTGGCGACAGACTATTGCCTGAATCTATGATGGTTCTATCTGATGACGGCTCTATCTGATAAAGACTCACCAAGATAACAAGCTGGCTGCCATCTGGTTTCCAAACAACATCGACGTTTTCGCCATCTTCCTTGATTGTTTCTGCAGTTCTAGTGACTTTAGAAAGCAGGACATCGGGCTGCGGTATGGCAATGCGCCAGATATATCGAAGGCAGGCATATTCAAAGTCAGGATCCAAAGGGGTACACTGCAATCCGGAATCGATACAAGCGCAGGTCGCAAGCAGGAATGGTGGCAATGTTCATGGATAGATGGCGCGCACCCGAATAGACCATAGCGATACTGAGTTGAAGGTGATTGCGGCAAACAGCGTGGCTCTCGGGCACTTTCTAATGGCGACGACGGTTGCAGGTTGCTTTTCGTCGTCGTCATCATCATCGTCGGCTGCCGGTGGAGCGTTGGACGCAACAACAGACAGCGGCACAAAGCCGCCGTCTCCTTCTGATAAACGCTCGGACAGAATGCGCGGTGTTCCAAACGCAAAGTACATGCGTGCTGCAGTTGTAGTTGTAGTTGTAGCTGTAGCTGTAGCTGTAGCTGAAGTCGCTGTTGTGCAGCAAAGTCGTTGATTCTGTTGTCTGCTAAATTGCTGTTTGACCGCCAAGATTTCGATCATGTCGTCTGTGAGTTGTGCTGCTTGTTCGTGCGTTCATCCATCCATCCATCGATCCACGCATCTCCAGATGCTGCTGGCTGACGCCACAAATGTTCATTGGCCGCAGCGTGACAGTGGCCGCAGTCTCAATATGCAGGCGCTCGCCCATGATGCAGATAATGCTGCGGCTGCCCAGCGCTTCCAGACCAGCAACAGCAACAGCAACAGCAACAGCAACAGCAACAGCAACAACCCTCAGCGCGTGCGTCCGCCG
>JH393011.1:9984-31227 GCA_000235945.1 Homolaphlyctis polyrhiza JEL 142
TTATGGCTATGTAACACTTCCCTAAACCGCACTCAAAACAAACAACAAGGCGCCAATCAATTGCAACAGCTCATTTGTATATTGAGGCAGTGATCAAAAATGAGAGAGTGATGAAGACAGGGTAATGCCCAGGATCAGGATGATCTGTCCCTCTGCTGCATTTACTTGGGGACAACAGCAACGCACTCGATCTCGACCTTGACATCGCGAGGAAGACGAGCAACCTCGACGGCGGAGCGAGCAGGACGAGCCGAGCCCATCATCTCGGCGTAGGTCTCGTTCATCTTGGCAAAGTCGTTCATGTCCTGCAGCACAGGGTGCGAGAGGATACAGATACAGATAGATACATCCAAGGTTAGCATTAATAGGAAGAAACGGGAAAACAAGCAGGAACGGTGGCGGGAGTGAACAGCAGAGGCAATACCAGCACACTCGAGCAGAGTCGAGCATGCCAGTGAGAGAGAGACAGACAGAGACAGAGACACTCAGCAGACGCACCTTGAGGAAGACGGTGGTCTTGACAATGTTGTCGAACGAAGTGCCGGATGCCTCGAGGACGGCCTTGAGGTTCTCGAGGACAAGGCGAGTCTGTGCCTGGATGTCGCCGTCAAGGATTTGCATGGTGGAGGGAATGAGAGGAATCTGGCCCGAGGTGTAGACGAAGCCGTTGGCAACGACAGCGTGGCAGTAGGGGCCGATGGCGGCGGGAGCCTTGTCGGCAGCGATGCGCTTAAGACCAGTTGACATGGGAGCGAGTTGGTTGGCGAGAGCGGCGAGGCGGCGTGTGGGGATCTGCGAGGTTGCACGGAGCATGCGGGGAAAGTTGGAAGCGGGAAATCGCAACACAAATACAACAACCAACAACCAACAACCAACAATCGACTTCTATCTATTACAACAACCATCTAGTACGACCAGCAACTTCAATCGGAACCATCAGACGAGAACAGCGATCGTACAGCAGATGCTTTATTGTCGCAGGATCCACTACTACGCAGCTCACTTGGCAACAACTGCAACACACTCAATCTCAACCTTGACATCAAGCGGAAGGCGAGCAACCTGAACTGCTGAACGAGCAGGCGACTTGTCGCCAATAAGCTCGGCATACACCTCGTTCATCTTGGCAAAGTCGTTCATGTCCTAAACCCCAGCAGAGTGCAGTGTATCAGTTGCCAGTTGTCAGTGGATGCCAGTGGAAATGGGTGGCGTCGCAATCACCACAAGCTGCAACAATAGATCCATTCATCGATCGCCATCGATGGACGTGTCTTGGCTTGTCACGAACAGGGGAGGGATGCAAGGGAGACAAGAGAGAGAGACACTTAGCAGACGCACCTTGAGGAAGACGGTAGTCTTGACAATGTTGTCGACGGATGATCCCGATGCCTCAAGAACAGTCTTGATGTTCTCGAGGACAAGGCGAGTCTGTGCTTGGACATCTCCATCAAGCACTTTCATGGTCGATGCAACAAGCGGAAGCTGGCCAGAAGTGTAGACAAAGCCATTGGCAACCACGGCGTGGCAGAATGGACCAATGGCTGCTGGAGCCTTGTCAGCGACGATGCGTCTGAGTGCAGCTGTCGACATGGAGACAGACTGGCTCCAGAACCCAGCGAGTCTGCGTTGAGGAATCTGTGTTGCTGCACGGAACATGGTTGCTGATCAAGGGAGTGAATTGGGAGATCTGCGGAAGCTGATGGCGCAATCTTGGCCCAGGGAACTATCTCGCGGCTGCCTGGCTGCCACGTTTGGGCATCTGTGCGAATAAACCTATACTACTGTACTACGAGGCTGCTCATCGCACTGCTGCGTGAACACTGAGCCAGTTCCTCAAACTGCCAGCAGACATTTGATACAACTGTACCACAAAACACAATCAGGACTCAGTTGTGTGATCAGAGAATCAATACTAAGATGATAGATGCAGTCAAAATCATAACGTGAAGCGGCAGAAGAGGACGATACAAGGAAACAGAAGCGATTGTTGAACAGCATCCAAACACAGCCAGCTGGATGCTACAAATGAACTGGGCTGAGCGGACCCGTCTATTCATCAAGCGAGCCCATTCCATTTTCGCCCGATTTCTGCTTAATTCTTGAAAACAAAGCTTGGTCGCAAGACACAGCCAAGTGAGCATGAGGCTCTTCAGCAACACACTCCTCTCCGCCATGCTCTCGATTCTGTTCGTGTCAGTGTTGGTTTCCAGCTTCTCAGGCAAGTGTTTCTATTCATCTACTTGGCCGCCACCAACTGAACTCCGACAGCTGTCTTTGTATTGTGTGCATTTCACAGCACCGGTGTTTTCGAATGGGGTTTTGTATTGGCGTTTTGGCTGACAGCGCTTGGACGGTGCATCGTTTACTCATGCTTGCTCACGCTCTCGTGCTCCTGCTTTCCTCCGCCGCTGCCTGTTCACTGCCAACTGGTGCTCCGTGGTGATGCGCGGCGATAGTTCCTGCACCGGTAGCTGCGAGAGCTGTGCACCAGCTGAAACGCGATGTTGCCAACAGCGACAGCGGGAAGCATTGGACAACAACAAC
Source organism: Homolaphlyctis polyrhiza JEL 142 (assembly GCA_000235945.1). Classification (NCBI taxonomy): domain Eukaryota; kingdom Fungi; phylum Chytridiomycota; class Chytridiomycetes; order Rhizophydiales; genus Homolaphlyctis; species Homolaphlyctis polyrhiza. The sequence goes on from JH393011.1 coordinate 12,529, forward strand.
TCCTGCTGTGCCAAACACCGCCACAATCGCCTCAACCACCGCAGATGCAGTGCCAACACTTGGCAGCACGACTGCAGGCCCCGCAGCCACGACAACAGCAACAGATGCCGCCGTTGTATCAGGCACACAGACAACAGTCGCATTTTCTTCGGCATCTGCAGCACCGTCCACAACACCAACGCCAACGCCAACAGCCGCTGCCCAGCCACAATCCGGCTTAATTGGCGGAGTTGTTTCGGCAACAAATCTGGGCATCATTATTGCTGTCGTTGTCATTTTCGTCGTTCTGCTTGGCATCTGTCTGTGCCATGGACGCAAGAAACGATCATGGCAGGCGCTGTCCTCTTAATAAAATACATAGTCGAAAAAGGCTTCTTGCTCAAAAGCCTTATGTGGTAATGGAAAGAAAGTAGCAGTCTGTTGGTTTTGACAAAGACATCTTGGATCCTTTTAGTTCTTTGGCTGTTTGAAAACAAGACAAGGAAGATAAGGATATGTGTGTGCGTGTGCGTGTGCGTGTGTATGTATGGGTGTGAGGGTGAAGCAGGTCAAGGGCGAGTTTATCGCTTGCTGACTCGCTTGCTGGCCGAGAGTTGGATTGGCAATAGATCTTAGCTTTCCAACTGCGAAATGCACGCAACAGGCAGAATGCCTTCTTGCCGTGTCGACTCGTTTTTGCCCTTTGCCCAGCCGTCATTAAATAGCAGATCCAAGACAATCGAGTCGCCAACACGAAGCCGCAGCTCGTCCGATGCCGATGGTTCATAGTCAGTCGTGACGATAAACTTTTTATCGAGAATGGTGCCAACATCGGGAGTATTGTTGGATGAAATGGAAGGCGTCCTGGTGGCAGATCGCGGCATTGGCTTTCCACGAATCGACATGCGCGAGGGAACAAGAATCGATGTGCGGTGTACGCCGCCACCACCGCCACCGCCGACCGTGCTGATATTGCTAGCGCCTGTGACGCCGCTGCCACCATAGTTGCTCGCATTGCTGCCGCCCAGAAACCCAGCTGGACTGAGTGAAGCACTGAGACGATTGGCATGGCTGCCATTACCGCCAGTCTCTGACCGTCGCAAGTCATTAGACGCACCGCCACCACTTCTAGCAGTATTGTTGTTGTTGCTACCAAGGTTGCTGCCGTTGCCGCCGACATAGGGCGTATACACAAAATCATGTTGTTGCTTTCGTCGCTGTGAGTGGACATAGATTATTACAATGGCGATAAGGACAATCACTGCGACTGCGCCGATGCTGATGCCAATAATCGCACCCGCCGAAAGCCCGACACCAGATGACGGCTGCTGAGATGCTATTGCCGTGGGATTTGGACCACCGCCACTACTACTGCCACTGCCGCCATTTCCGGATGAGGAAGATGCTGTTGCTGTGGACGCTGCCGATGCGGATGTGGATTGTGTCTGCGATGCAAGAGTGCTCGCAGATGATGTTAGACGCGGAGTTGCTGCTGTTGTGCTCGAGAATCCAGTGCCTGTACAAGCAACGGCCACAAACAGCGTTGGGCATTGCAGATGCAGTGTCAGACATATTGGAGGCAACAGGAATCCGCCAACGCCTAGCAATGGCAACGATGGTAAACGGCAGTAGCAACCAAGTACCTCCAGGAAGTGTATTTTGGAAGCAGAAACCAGCAAAGTTTGGGTCGTTTGTGCACGTTGTAGCGCAGTCGTTTTGCTTCTGCCACGATCCTGCGTGGAGACGGTCCGGTTGTATTACAGGAGAGTAGGCAGCGAGGGTGATGATGTTGTCGGTCGAGAGAGCGAGCAAAAGCAAGGAGAGTGACGGGTGCCGAGTGCCGAGTGTTGAGGGTGGAGCGAGCGGAGAAGCGGCGCACAGCCGCGGACAAAGAGGCGATCATGGATGGATGAGGAGCCGCAGCGAGCACAACCAAGAGCAACACAGCATCAGCGTCAGCGTCAGCGCACACAACAAGGAGAACAGCGCCACAGCCTGCAGTGGGCCGTGCAGGTTGATCATGGCATGTGTGGCTTGCAGGCAAGGAGTTTCTGTCTGCTTGGGTCGCTGGGCTCGAGGCCCCGACGCAGCAGCAGCAGCAGCAGCAGATCCCAGCATCCCATCAATCCCACTCCAATGGAACTCGCACTTGTGCTGAAACGCCGACTTGCATATGGCCACACAACCATCCGGCTATCCAACTGTCCCGCCAAGCCATCCGCTATCCAGACGCCGCCTGCTTACCAGGTGCTTCACATGAAAGAAAGTTGCGACCCTCGCAGGCATACTTGTCCTGCCCTATAATGCACGGCCGCCCAAGTATCTGTGTCTGTGCTGCCAGCGGTGTTGCCACAAGCGCCGCCGTCAGCGCAAAGAGTACCAGCTGGTTTGTCATTCTTGTTGCAAATACCACGACAACAAGCAGGAAAATACCCTCGAATTGGGAAAGTCGACCAGACTTCATTTGAAAGGAAATGGCAATGCCCACTGGTCTGCGTGTGTGTGTGCGAGTGTGAGTGTGTGTCTGTTTCAACTGGGTATCATCGTAGCTGGGAGCATTCCTTGCCACGTAAGGATTATGCCGGCTGTCCTGAATTGGTTATGGTGGTTGATGCAGTAGTTGATCCCGCCTTTGGAATGCCAACAATACCAATAATCGCAATCACAATCACAGTTGTCGCAATCAAACCAATAATCAGATTCAACTTCATATTCTTCCACCACCTATACATGCACAGAAAAATCATAATATGGTGGTCAGTCAGCGGTCACAGGATAACCAGTATAACAATCACTATCAAAACCAAAAGAAGAAGAAGAAGAAAAGAGGAGCTGGCATAGGAAGAAGGAAACAACAGCCCGTTCCCATGAGTCAACAAGCACGTCTTACATATAGTTCTGGACTTCTTTCGATCCCTTTTTGAACTGCATGGCGCCTTGTGCAAGATCATCCGTCTTGTTTTGGAGCGTATCAAGCTTTTCGCCTCGTGCCATCACTTTCTCAATGTTGTTGTTCATGATGCCAATCACTTCGTCAACTTGGCTCTGAACTTGGCTGACTTGCGTCGATTGCGCCTGCGATTGCTGGATTTGCTGCATTTGCGGTTGCGTTGCCATTCCGGCGGTTGCTAGTTTCGTTCCGTTGCCACTGCGCGCTACTGTCACTTTGACGGGTGAGGTCGATCCGTCCTGCATGTACACTGAGTTCTTGAGCAGAGTCGAGTTGGGTTGGATAGAATCGGATAGAGTCCTTGTTGCTGGCGTATGAGGCTCGATGCGTCAAATGCAGCTGTGTCTCGCTTGTCTGTGAAGGTGTGCATCTATTCCAATGCATGGGCTTTTTGAAGGCCGGCGTCAAGGACAGAAACCCAAAAGTGGAAGTTCCCCAGTTTCAAACACGTCCGGAAACAGTGACTTGCGAAACAATGGCATAGAGCAATACTTTCATTTCAGGTTTGTGCTAGTCATCAACATCAATTCAATATTCTTCATCCTCGTCATAATGATTGCTGCGACTGCCGCCATATCGCTGCGTGTGCTTGTGCGTGTGCGTGTGCTTGTGCTCCGATTCATAGTTGTGGTGGCTGTTGCGGTTGTTGCGGGTGTAACGCTCGGCCCCTTCAAAGATTCGGCGCAGCGTTTCCCATGCATCAGACACGCGACCGACTGTGCGGTGAGCACCATCGCAGATGAGCTTGCGCAACATGAGCTGGGCATGGTGCTCATGCTCCGTAGTGCTGTGCCAGCCATGCTTGCGAGCGCGGTGGTGTTCTCCAAGACACACATTGGACACAAATCCATCCGCAGAGTTGACATAGTCGGTGAAGCGGCGGACTTGGTTCTCGTAACTGCGGATGCGATGGATATCCTTTTGGGTATATCGCCAGGTTCGCAAGAATTCTTCCGAGAGTTCGGGAACATGGCGGATGTTGTACATGTCCTTGCGGTCATAGGGACCTGGCGTCTTGCGGTTGTATGGCGAGCCCTCGTCACCATAACTGCCATAATCAGACTTATCGCCCTTGACCCAGTTGCGGTTGTACTTGGTCTCATTGCCGGTCTTCTTATCAGCAGTGTCCTTGTCATTGTTCTCCTTGCCAGTAACCTTGTCGTAGCTGCGCTGGAACAGCTTGATGAGATGTGCGATGGTACGCTTGTCGAGCGAACGCTTACTTGGGTTGTCGCCGCCATTGTCACCACCATTGGGCTGAATCGAGTTGGAATACTGGAAGCACATCAATCCGCCTGCGCCGCCACCGCGAGAGTCGATCATGTCTGACACCGGCGCAGGATCTGAATAGCCAAACATGTCCATTGAGTCGTCGAGTGATGCGTCATTGTTGTCCTGTCCACTGCCAACGTTGCCACTGTAGTCACCGGCAAGATCGGGATGCTGATCTTGCCATTGAGCCCAGAGGCGATCAAGATTGCGATGGTGCATGAAGAAGACAGGGTCATTGACAGAGGTCTGTGGGTCAGCCATGTCGCCGCCAACACCCTGGTGGATCAGATTGTGCGGGTTGGACTCGAGAGCAATGCGGAAATCATTGTACGAGGTCGACTCCTGAACAATGTACTGGATGGCGGATGGTGAGTAGACTGCGCCAAACATATCCCCTTGGTCAGTACCGTCATCGGCAGTTTGGTCCTGAGTCTCCCACGCACGCGTCAGGCAGTGCTTGGTTGGGAACTGCGCCGTGATCCGCTTGAAGGGACCAGTTCCAATACATCGCCCTCTGCCATTACCACCAAACGCCTTGACATCCCAGATGGGAGAATTCTCGGGAGCTTGGGAGTCAACACTCCAGTCCCAGTAACTGGGTAGATGCAGACAGAGCCGTCAGCAATCTATATGGGAACAGACAGCACAACGAGGCGGAGAGCGCAAGTAACTGAGAAACTCACGGCAAGGGATCGGCATAGTTGCACTTTTCTCTGATGGCTTTGTCGTAGTTGGCCAGGAACAGTCGGTGCCACGGCAGGAACGCAGCCTGGCAAGCAGAAGCAGTGACAGTGACAGTGACCGTGACAGTGGCACCAAAACAAGGTGTATTGCACGCAGCCAACAGACAATGCAGGTTTCCATCAGCAGCCATAGGTGGGCAAGGCGGCAGCAGCAGCAGCAGTAAAGTGCAAGATACTCTTACTGTGTTGTGGGCAAGATTGTTGGCTTGCCAGTGCACCCACACAAAGTCGTTCCACAGCGACTTGGAGCCAATGCTGCGGTCGAGCGAAGATGGCGTAGAGTGCATGCACTCCACCGCTTTGATGTAGTTGGCCTGCTGGTCTGCAGACAGCTCGCGCCACTCAACATGGGTTGCGAGCGAGCTGCAGCCAGACTGTGCGGCTACGGCCGGCACTGACACAAGCAGCAGCGTTGATGAAGCAAGGATGGCAGCAGAGACAATCATGGCTGGCTGGCTGGCTGGCTGGCTATCTGGCTGGCTGGCTCTCAAGAGTCGTTGGATGGATCTGGCTGAATAGATGAGGTTGGGTTGCGCTACAAGCTGACGGAGGCGTAGCTGTGGGGGGCACGAGTGATTCTGAGCGCGGAGTTTGTATGGCTTTATAGCAGAGGCGGGGGGCGGCACACAGCCACAGCTTGCTCGATGGCACTCGCCACCCACACACACAGCCGCCACACTGCACAGCCACGGCAGATGCTGCTCCGAAGACAACACGACCGGCACAGCCTGGGTGGTAGACACATCCTGACGAGCCATGTGTCATGATGGCTGGACCAACTTCAAGCATCACAGAGCTTGGAAGTCGCCAGGTCTCGTACAGGAGCACAAAGCTGCGAGAGCTGTCCAAGTGATAGATGGCACCGGCAGCCGAGGTCAATCATCAGGGAAACACAAAAGGACGCGCGATTGCACGCTCACTGGCTTGATGCATGGTCTTCTTCACTTGATTCGCAAGTGGAATAAAGAGAGAGCAAAGGAAACGGGGGTGGGATGAGTGGATGTGAGGGGAGAGGTTATGGGGATCAGAGAATAGCAAACACCGAGGCAATGACTGCAAGCGACAGGAGCATCGCTGGTGAGGAAGAGGATGTGGGCAGTGAACTGCCCTTTTGGCCACCGCCAGCCTTGGTGCCGTTGCCGGTACCCGTGATGATCGTCGCAGATGGACTGGGTGTCGATGTGGCTGACGTCACAGATGGCAGTGGGGGAACAACACCAGTGGCTGTTGCAGGAGGAACAGTGCCCGAAGCTGAAGCAGATGTCGATGATGGGGTGCGCAGGTTGAGCGGAGCAAGGACACCATCAATGGGGAGGCCGTCCCAGATGGCGTCGCTGTATGCAGGCTTGCCAACACATTCGTCGATACGCACAATCTTGAATCCACTTGCAAGGATCACATCAATCGCGCCTGGTCCTTGGCTGGCTTCGGGAGCAAACAGATCATGCTCCAGGGTGATGATGGAGGTGTTTCGGTTCTGCTGTGCATACTGCTTGAAGCGGTTTGCAACATCCAGTGCACCAGCGCTATCGCCAGAGTCCAGACCCCAGCCCACAACGGTGAGATCAAAGTTCTTTAAACAGGTTTTTTGGGTAGAGATTCGGGCTGTCAGCCAATGCAGATGCATTATGCCGGTGGATGACGTGGTTGGACTACTGCTGTTACCTTGAGAATGGCACGAACTCGATCGTCAATGTCGCCATAGGGTGGACGGAAGTAGCGAGGCGTGACGCCAAGCACCTCTCGAACAATGCGCGCAGAGTACATGATTTCCGAGATCAGGACTTCAGTTGGCTGAGTTGTCATTGCAGGGTGGCTCCAAGTATGCAGCTACAATCCACCAATCCATATTGCTTGAATATCAGTCCACTGATCGCAGCATGGTTGAGTCCAAGGCAGTGAGGAAAGAGAGCAAGGTGATATTACAGCAATCTGGTGTCCCTCGGCATAAGCACGACGCAGAGCATCCGCATGGTCAATGATGCGAGAGCCAACGACAAAGAAGGTTGTTTTGATGTTGCGAGCCTTGAGCTGATCGAGAAGAGCAGGCGTGGGCAGGCTGGGAGAACAGGTATGAGCAACCAAGCATAGCGCTAAAGCAATACATCCCACACGAGGCTCTCACCTTGGACCGTCGTCGAACGAGAGACTGAGCGGCGCAACATTTTCCAAAAAAAGGTCAGTCGCCTGCTGTGCACCAGACACAGCAACTCGTCAGCATGCGCATTACACATACCCCCACGTGCCAACGCCTGTAGCGCTGCAGTTGGTTGCTTCGTTGCTTGTAAAGTTGAGCGACGGCAGCGGAGCAGCATTCTAAGCACGCAAACGAGTCAATCAGTCAGCAGGGAGCTCCAGCAAGATGAGGCTGTGGCTCTTATTTACGACCAGAAAAAGGCGGTTTTGTATGGACTGACTGGAGGCGTGTTCGGGATCCCGTTGCCGAACTTGGCGATCCAGCCCTTGACACCAGGAGCAGGAACATCCTGGGTAGGATAGTTTGAAGCAGCAGGTCCTGGTGGTGGCACTGGCGCCACGGGTGGTACGGGCGCCTGGGGAGCGGTAAGCAATGTGTAGACAGTCGCAAGCAGCGCGAATGGTGCGAACATGTTGGGAGTTGAAGGGAGAAGAACGCGGCGATCGCCGAAATGGCTCGAAAACGCAACTATGATCTGTTGCATAGCCGCAACAAACCAACACAACAAACAACTCTCAGGAAACGCTCTGTCTCGTCTTGATATCGCTTGTTGGTTGTTGGTTGATGGTTGTTACTTGCGTCTCTCGCTATCTATGCCATCCATCCAACCTGTCCATGTGCCAACCTGAAAACCTGCACTCTAATCTCCTTGTCACGCCATTGATCTCACTCTCATTGCAATATGCATCTTGATTGTAATGCCGCCATTATACACTCACTCTCACACGCATTATGTTTGATGATTGCAAGCCATACAATCATCACATCAGATACAGTGTTGATACAAACATGCACAGTGGATTCTGGGCAAGTTACTCGATTATTTGTGAATGGTGAGGATGCATGCTGTGTCTCGCAAGTTGTCAAGCGTCTTGTATTCCTGGTCATCAATGCCATCTGATGGGTCGAGAAGTGTTTGGCCAAGAAGTGAAGCACGCTGAAGCGTGGCATGATTCTGTTTGAAACACTGATACTGAGGGATCAGATATCATGTTACTGGAATCACAAATACATTGTGTTGCACAGTTCAAAATGAGATGCAGGTGTTCCAAGGAGTTTAGCCATCCCTCTCCATTTCCTCTCCGCATATATGACTGGTTTCACTGTCGATTTCATTCGATTCGGCAACAAAGTTGATTCAAGTCGAGCTGTTGGGCAGTCTCGATATCCTGATGGCTCATGCAAACAACTGGCCAACAAACACGCCGAAACCAAGAGCAGCAAGCAGCGTAATGACTTGCGTGTTCAGGCTGCTAACAGACGAGGAAGAGTTTGGCCCTGTTGTGGTAGTTGCTATCGCAGGCTTATTGGGATCAGATGCTCTGGGTGTCGCGCTCGGAGCCGCTGTAGTTGTGGCAGCCGCGGTTGTTGCAGTGGTTGTTGTAGTGGTTGTGGTGGTTGTTGTTGTGGTAGATGTGCTGGGTGGTGTTCCATCAAGGATATCCCATAAACCCTCGTCATAAGGGTTCACGCCAAGACACTGATCAATCGCAGTGAGTTTATATCCGCCGGCAGCAATAATGGCGTCGAGAGCACCAGCAGCCTGAGGCTCCGTCGTAGCAAACAGATCATGCTCAAGCGAAATGACACTGCCGCCGCCAGCCTTTGCCCGAGCACCAAACTGCTGCGCCACGTCGGTAGCACCATCTGCATCGCGAGAATCCACATTCCAGTCGACAATGATCATGCCCATGTTCTTCAGAATCGCTCGCACACGAGGATCGATATCGCCATCTGTCATTAAGAGCAGCCGACATCGTGATCAGCAAAACACACACACACACACACACACACACACAGATCGTATCCTCAACCAGCCAAATTCCAATGAGATTCCAACACAGACTCACAAGGCGGACGCATAAACTTTGGTGTGACGCCAATCACATCCTTGACAATCTTGGCCGTATTGATCATCTCGGAGATGATCTGGTCCGTGGAGATGGATGTAAGGTGTGGATGCGACCATGTATGCAGCTACAAGATAACCGAGTCAGCCACAAAGCCGTCACAAGGTAGTAACTGATATTCAACCATCAATGCAGAGTGTATTCCAACTCACGCCAATCTGATGGCCAGCCTTGTAGGTTGCTAGAAGTACGTCTGGAGCCTCAAGCACACGCGATCCAATCACGAAAAAGGTTGCACGAATGTTGCGCTTCTTGAGTTGGTTAAGCAGGTCTTGGGTATACGGACTTGATGCACACAAATCAACAAGACATCAAGTCAGCACAACCATATTGGTCGAATCTTGGATGTATATACATATCATGCAAAAACGCAATGCGCCATTACCCTGGACCATCGTCTACCAACAAGTTAAAGCAGCAATAGTAAAAGCAGAATCATGGATCAGACACCAAACAGCATGCGAGTGTTTCAGTAAAAGATTATGAGTATATGCGACCAATGAAAACAACTTTTGACAGATGACAGCCTACCATAAGTGATTCCCCATTGATTGCTCTTTGGGCACGACGTCACATCCAACGACCAATCAGGGTTGGGCACTCCACTTGCCGTTGGTGCTATCGCGGGAACATTCTTGTTGAATGCTGCCGACCATTGCTTATTGACTGGCGCAACAACATCCATGGGGGGATATTGGGAAGGATCAATGGCGAAGACAGTCGACACCAACGTCGAGACTGCGATGAGAGTAGCTGATAGGAACTTCATGGCTCAATCGACTCGATGGAGCTGGGTGTTTTCTTGAAAGGATGCTGATATGCTTGATTGATTTCTTGCTTGGTTGCTTGGTTGCCTATGCACTGCAGATTAAAAGACGACTGGCTTGAGAGTGGTTGGGGCGAGTGAGAGGGTGGATTTCTCGCGACTTTTAAATCAGGAGGGAGGCGCGCCATTGCACAGCCTCTCACTCTCCCGCACTCTCTATGCGGCCCGACACAGCCGATATCCATGAGCTTGGAGATAGCAGGAACGCCACAACCCGCGATAGTAGTGTATATCTTGAGTTTATTCAAGTTCTATTGGCCAGGCTAGAGGGCAAGGAGCGCCGCAACAGCCAGACCAACAGCGGAAAGCATGCTCGAGGCAGAAGTTGCTCCAGACTGACCCTGTCGGCTGTTGGGTGTGGGAAGTGATCCAGGAGCAGGAGTCACGGTAGATCCAGCTGGCCCAGTGTTGTTGCTACCAGTGGGTTCGGGTACGGGAACAAAGCCAGTCGTGGTTGCTGGCGACACAGTCGCACCGCCATTGGCATCGGCTCCAAGAATGTCCCAGATGCCCTCGTCGTACCAAGTCTTTACGCCAAGACACTCGCCCACAGGCATTGGTTTGTAACCACCCGCAATCATGCCGTCAATAGCACCTGCAGCCTGGGGCTCCGACTTTTGGAACAGATCGTGCTGCAGCGAGATGGTGCCGATGGAATGCGTCTTTGCATATTCAGTGATGCGTGATCCAACCGTGTTGAATCCGTCGATCCAATCAAAGGAGTCTTCGTTCCAACCGATAATGGTGAATCCCATCTTCTTGAGAATGTATCGCACACGGTCGTCATTGTCGCCGACTGTATCGCGGGTTTGCCAGATCGACATGGATCAGTCAGTCGGTCAGTCGGTGAATCGCAAGGGCATAAAAAGAGACCTGGGTTCAATGTAACAAGCGGAGAGGAAGCACAAGCAGACTCACATGGAGGACGCATAAACGTTGGTGTAATGCCAAGGACCTGCTTTACAGCTTTGGCAGAGTAGATCATTTCGGCAACGATTTGCTCATTGGGCATTGAAGTGAGCTGAGGGTGAGACCAAGTGTGGAGCTATAAGATGCCATCAAGAAGACGGTATCCGTCATGTCAGCAGAGGTAAGACAAAAAGCACAGTCTTGTTCGGCTGAGGGGGAGGGGAGGGGGCCCATCAATCGATGAACGCGAAATACGATCGCTTACGGCAATCTGGTGGCCGGCCTTGTATGTTTCTATGAGGATGTCGGGATATTCAACCACGCGAGAGCCAACAACGAAAAAGGTTGCCTTGAGCCCACGCTTCTTGAGCTGGGAAAGCAGATCGCGGGTAAGAGGGCTGTCATGCAGCACGTCAGTACAGAGGAAGAGAGAGAGCGTGCATGTATTACTCGCAATGCAGCAAGGCATATCCTGTCTCACCTGGGGCCGTCGTCTGCATAAGACAGGGAAAGCAAGGGGGGTGGGGTGGATCATAGGAAAGGTATGAGGGGAATGGTATGAAGGGAGAAGCAGCCATGCAACACACAGGTGGCGTTGGCCGCAAGTGCACCACAGCAGCAGCACCAGCAGTGTCAGCAGCAGCAGCAGCAGCAACGCCGATCGAGCAGGAGAGCAGCAGTGCAAGAGGCACAGAAGGAGTATTCGCTGGCGTATAGTCGACCGCCATCAACGACAGCATACCAAACGTTAAACCCCATTCCTTGTTCTTTGGACATCCGTTGATATCCTTGATGAACATGTTGCGATGGCCGCCAGTCTTTGGATCGCCAAGCGGCACTTTGGGCACCATGTCGTCAACAAAGTGCTTTGCCCATGCAGGGTTGATGGGTGCTGGCTTGTCAGGCAGCAGTGGTCCATCGGCTGCCACGCCGCTGGCTGCAAGAAGAGCCACCAAAACTGCTACTGCTGCTGATGCAACTGTCTTCATTGCTGTGCCGCGCTGAGTTGTGAGTTGGTGGCGTTCTTGGAGGAGAAAGCCTGTGAGTTCGTGTCACATTTGATCGCCGGACACGGGCCCCGACTCTCACACTGCCGCCCAGCTTCCCCATTCCCCATTCAGCAAACACAACCAAGAGCACAACCAAGAGTACAACCACAAGCACAACCAGTAAAAGCTGATGGAGAAAGTTGATTCAATATGTGCTTTGAGAGAGAGAGAAAGGTCAAGAAAATAAGAGATATGCTTGAACTAGGCGTTGCTGATTGTCATGATTTGCTCAAACTCGAGGTTATTGAGATCAAGCGAGCTAGAGATCGTATCAGAAAACTGACCGCGCGTCGTGTCGCTTGTTGTGAGCATGGAGCCGACAGGAGTCTGCTTGGTGTGATCAAGCGCTTCAGATGGAGGGTCAATACTCATGTCTCCGCCTTGGCCAAGCACAGAGTCGAGCACTCTGCTGGAGCTGGATGCAGAAAAGATGCTTTTTGAGAGAACAGGAGTTATGCCAGCAAGATGCACCGCATTGTTGCTCGCCAGATGCAGAGGCATTTTGAGCGGCTGATACTGCGTCTGCGTCATTGGCGTGCTCTGTGGTTGCGGCAAGGGCTGTTGCGGGTCAAATGAAAACGGCAAGCCTGGGAATCCCAAGCCATTGTCATACGACGCAATCATTTCGCGAAGAGATGCAAAGTCTATTGGCGTGCCGTTCAAGGACGCCATGTTGATCGAAGAGGCAACAGAATCAGTGACCAGATTTCCGGTTATCATGGCATTCTCTGAAATGCTGCCGGGAGAAACAACCGGGTAATCATTTCCTGAGCCAGATTGAGTTGTTTCAGAAATGCTGCAGCCGCCAGTAGGCTCAGGAGCTTTGAAGAACGATGACGACGATGCAGAATGACCAGTAGAGTTTTTGTGTGCGTCGTAAGACTTCTTCAACGACCAGGATGACTTGAGCTTATTGCGCAACACACGCAGGCACGTGTCGATTGAAGAGAATTTGAGCGTAGTAAGCACAGCCGCGTCCTGCGAGCCGCGAAGCACAAACTTGCCAATGGCTTGAAGAGCAGTAACATGGATATCCAAGTGGTGGTGCTGACGCGTAAGCGCATGCAGCATGCCCGAAAGGCTCAGACATGATGCGAGGAATGGCGCCATGAACTGATAGAATGGATTGTGATAGGCAATCTCTTTCAGGATTGACGTGATTGACTTTGCAGCGGCAATGGCAATAGGCAGTTCGCTCGAGACAGCACAAGTCTTGCGATGAACCTGCAGATAGTGCACAATAGGCGGCAGACGAACCGAGAGCACGCAGTAGTGATAAAAGATGTGGATGTAGAAACGGAAGAACTTTGCACTGTGTGGAGTTCTACCGCATTCTGTGGGTTGAGAGTATGTATGCATCCATCTTGGAAGCGAAGCAAACCACGCAGCAAGCTTTTCTTCAAGTGCAGTCTGCATCTCCTCGTTGGGACGCACTTGGGCTTTTGCTGATGCGTTCGACTCGACCCAGTTGCGGGTGAACTTGACGATGCCAGAATAGATTTGCAGCAGTTGCACAAAGTATGAGTGTGCGGTTGCCGCGTGCTGGTCTGCAGGTAAGCTCATGAACACCAGGTCAGGACAGCTGTTGGGATTGTTGAGTGATGGATATTCCGGAATCTTGACAGAGTAGTCATCGTCTTGAATGATGAATGGAAGACCGGCAAATGACGAGCAGTATCTAGAATGTATGACACATGGTTACAAGGCGATTTGTTAGTATACTAATGGGATTCCAGGCAACAGTTCATGAATGCTGTGTGTATAGGGTTGGAGTGATCAGACTCACCTGTCGATTTCGTAGCAGACCCACCAAAGCGAGCGACGCTCCTCCATTTCTTCGATTTCAGGAAACTCGTCAAGAATAGTAGGATCAATGTGCAGATCGAGCTGCTGTGCCATGCGGACAGCGCTGCCAGTGAGCTGCCATGCGGCCGAGCCTGTGTGTTGGACAGTATCATCAACCAGAGTCAGTCTGCAGATATTGTCCAGCAGATCGCCAAACAAGAATCTCACCTCTGCCAGTCAGACACGAATGCACCGAGAGAATCAGCACAGCAGACACGCCGTAGATGTCGGGATCATCCATGTACTGATCAAGCATCTGACGAGCAAGAGTATAGTAGCTGTCGCCAGCCGAGTACAGGGTCTGCTGCGAGTCGTCGTAGTTTGGCGAGAAGATATGGTTGAAGTAAGGCGTCGCGACGGCATACATGGCATTCAGCAACAGCGGGTGCACCTTGTGGATGTTTGCAAAGAAGCGAGTCTTATTGACGACAGGGAAGAACGGATGGAAGAACTGGAAGAACAGATTGATGAGCTCGAAGCGCACAGGCTGCTTCTGAATGCTTGTATCTGGAGCAGCAGCGGGAGTCGTGCCAGATGTTGGGAAGATGAAGGGCGAGATGCCAGCATGGGCAGCAATGGCGGCCGAAGCAGTTGGAACAGCAGCCGGCGGTGGCGGTGACAGCATGGCGAAGAGACTTTCAACGCTATGATTGTTCTTGCCGCCATTGGAACCAGCAGAGCCAGTGCTGCTGCTGTTACTGGCACTGTTACTGGGCCTGCTGGTCTTGGAAGCGTTTGTGTTGATACTGGCCGAGTTGTTGGCAGTCGCGGTGGCAGTGGCAGCAGCAGAGTGGAGAGCGATCCCACCAAGCATTGCCAGATAGTTGAGATGCGGTGGCTGCTGCTGCTGCTGCTGCTGGTGAGTAAACAGTGGTGCACTGCTGTGAGTGTCATGGCTTGCGACCGAGGTGGCAGTGGCAGCTCCGTCAGGGGCGAGTGTTCCCAAGAGCGAAGCAGAAGCAGAAGCAGAAGCAGAAGCAGTGGCGTGTGTGGAGTGTGTGGAGTGAGGCGCACTCTGCTGCTGTGTGTGTTCAGCGAGTTCTCGATGCACAAAGTCTTTGTTGTCATGGTTCTGGCTGTGGTTCTGGCTGTGGTCGTGGCTGTACGACTGTCCGTCAGAGCTGTCGTCGAAGCTGTGCAGCTGGCGCCCGTCGCTGTCCGGGCTGCCCACTGTCGTTGCTGCTGCTGCTGCTGCTGCTGCCGCCGCCGCTGCCGCTGCGAGTTCGGCGTTGCCCTTGTTCTTGACCGGTCCGCGCTTGCGCTGGATTCCATATTCGCACACGGCGCCTGAGCGACGACACGATCCGCACTCGGGTCGCTCTCCATCGCATTTGCACTTGCGTCGCACGCACAGCTGGCACGCCTGTGTGATCTTCTTGCGCTCGCTGGGCAGCTTCGCCTTGGCTTTCATGCTGTACTTTGTTGATGGTGGTCTGGAAATGGAACGGCTGGATCAGTGGATGAATGGATGAATGGATGAATGACTGGTTAGTTTCGTCTCCGGAAAAATACGGAAAAATGCAATGTGTCATCCTGGGAGCGTTTACAGCAGCGGATAAACAGTATGGAAAAACATTTCGGATAAATGTATATTCAATGAACGAAAGATATGAGTGGCTGTGATAGGGAGACTGACAGAGAGAGAGAGACGACGAGGGAGACAACGAGGGAGAGAAAGAGATATGGAGGCGGCTGAGGTAGGACAGGATCCCGTCCATGCAGCAGCCAAGTATGCGAGTGTGTGAGAGATACAGAGCTTGTGCAGATCATGCATTCTTCATGTTGCAAACTCAACAAGGAACTGGTCTGAATCAATGCCATCAAGCAGCATCGAAAAGTCAATCTCGCCAAGCGGAATTTCGCCATGCGTGCTGGCTTGAGCAATACCGCTCAGTGATGCTTGTTGCAAAATGGACATTGGCGGTGTTACTACCGGCGCTAATTGTGGCACGCTGTGGACAAAATGGCTTGCAAGCGTTGGTGTTGTACTCGGCGATGAAAGCGCTGTCAATGCTGTCAGATCGTCAATGATCTTGCGGCCGTTGCCTTTGGGATATGATAGCGTGTCATGCATCGCTGCAATCAGAGCGACATCGGGCAGCTTGGCAACAAGCTCGATGATGTCCAGTTCTTGCACACCAACGTTCCAGTGGTGTTGGAACCTCTTGATTGCGTCTGTGAGAATCGAGAGTGCTGCAACATTGCGTGTGGTGTCGTGAATCGTGGTCGGAAGCTTGAGAGCCATGAGCAATACTACAATCGCCGTGTAAAGCATCACAACCATGAACGGCGAGATGACGCCGGCAGAGTCGTACTTGATGATCAGGCTCGCCACATTGTCTGCCAGATCGCGCGCAGCTTGCGTCACAATGCCGAAAGCGCGTGAAGACACAACCAGGCTTTGTGACTGTCGAATGTTCTCGACAAACGTGTGGCGCCACAGATTGATGCGAGCATAGTGGAACAGACTGCGAGCAAATAGCGGCCGCCAAGCCATGGGTGTCATCTGGCGCTTCTCTGGTGCTGCAAAGTGAGCTATGCAGTTGGTGATGACTGCTGGTGCAGCCTGGAACCAGGCATCAAGCGACGTATCCAGATGCGCGCGAGCCTCGGCGATTTCGACTTGGCTCTGAAACTTGCCATCGATGATTGACGCGCAGAACTTGCCTGTGCGGCCGGCAATCTTCTCGAGCATAATCAGGTTTGCAAGGATGCCGTGGCCTGGCAGCGATGGAATATGCCAAGCTGTCGATGACATGATGGCAAACTCAGTAGCGTCCATCTGGTCCAGAGGATGCACTGGCGCTGTATAAGCGTCTCTGGGAAGCCGCAGTCGCGAGTCTGTGTCTGCAATGAAATTGCGGAACTGGTGACAACTGCACGCAAACAGCGATGTCAGTTGCTTGATAGACCACCAGATACAGCGCAGTGCTTCGCGATCGACCTCGTTTGGAGTCAGCGCAGCGATGCCCTCCTCAGTGTTGAGCTTGAGTACCTGTGCCATTTGTGCGGCTAGCGTCAGTGCTCTGAATGATGGATCGGACACGCTGCCAGCTGAGGGTCAGTGATGCAGAGCGAGTAAGAGTGGCATGCAAGTTGAGCGAGCATTGTGTCAGCATATGAACATATTCGGCAAGATATGGCGCAGCATAGGACAACTCACAGCGTGTAAAGATCGACAGCACAATCAAGCCAATGACGGATGGCACAGATACGTTTTGGGAAAGCATGTTCATGCCAGGCGTGACCTTGGCGATCTGCAGTGCCTTGACATCGAACGCGGCTGCGTTGCGAGCAAATGCTGGAGATGCTGACAGTGCAGAGTCAACCACAAACGACACCAATGGATTGCATTCGAGCATTCGCAGCACAAATGTATCTGCCGAGAAGAAGATCTGTTTGCAGATGCGCTCAAACGGAAGCTGCGGTGCTGCCGTTGCTGTTCCTGCCTTGCCAAAGCCATATGCTGGTGCGGTTGTTGAAGCAGTTGACAGAAGCGGAATCGGCGGTAACAGCAGATGCGATGCAGGAGCAGCATTTGTGTGCTGGTGTTGGTTGCTTTGGATCGCCTTGCTTTGGCTTTGGCTTTGGCTTTGACTTTGGCCTTGGCTCTGGCTCTTTGTTGGGTTGGATGCATCAGGCAGCAGCGCCGCAACGGAGCTTGGGCCTGCGTTGCTGGTTGACGGGGGCAGAGACAGCAACGCAGCAGAGACAGCAGCGGCACTAGGGCCAGCAGCATCGACTGCGGCCAGTGGTACTGCGTGCATCGTCCCGACAATAGCAGCCAGCGATTCGATGGACGACGCTGGCGAGCTGTCGCTCAAGTCTGAAGTCAAAAGCATTGGCTCAGCCAGCCAAGCTTGCATTGCTGTGTGATCGTCGCCGTGCGAATCTGCATCGCTGCGCACATCTGACGCTCTGTCGGCATCAGCAGCAGCATCGTCATCGTGGTCGTGATCATGATGAGCAGTAGCATCGGCACTATTTGGGCCGGCGCCGGCTTCTTGGCTGTGGTCGTGGTTGTGGCTGTGGCTCTGTCCTCGGATCTTCGGGGCTGGTCCGGTTGCTCGGCCGAGACGCGCCGCGGTCGCTGCTCGCTTGGCAACTCTGCCGCTTGTTGCTGATAGAGTTGCTACTGTTGCTGCTGTTGCTGCTGTTGCCATTGCTGACGATCGCCTGCGCTGGGGCTGCTGCGGTGCCACATGATGCTCGGCATCAGACGGCGGTGATGCGCTCGAGAGACGGCTGCGATCCTTTGGCGGCTTGAACGGCACATACACACACTCAAAGTTGGACAGCCGACACATTGTGCATGGCTGCAGTCTGTCGCACTTGCGTTTCCTGCGAATGCAGTTCTGCAATGTTGTGCCGTGCCATGCCATGCCATGTGGGCAGCGAGCCCAGTCAGCAACCCAGCATTACCACAAATGGTCCTGCAGAAAGATCCCTGCAGCATGCATTACAGACACAAGCACATCGCACCTCGCAAGTGTGGTTTGGCCGTCCCATTCGATATGTCGCAGCCTGTTGTTGGTTGTTTTGTTGTGCAGGAGTTCGTGCTGAACCAAATTGTCCGTTTGTGATGCAAATCAAACAGCACCTCGGCCGAGCCCTTCCGACGCCGCGGACCTCTCCAAGTCACGTTACCTGGCATCTGATGTCTGGCCGGTGCTGCGTGCCGTGTGCCGTGTGCCGTGTGCCGTGTTCAGTGTGCTGAGTGCCGTGCGACGTGTGCTCGCTGCTGCTCGGTCTTAGACTGCGCCAGTCACTGTACAGCATGCTGCGAGGCATGCATGGGCTGCGCTGTGCGGTATCGAGAACCAAAAGCAGCAGTGGCATCTGTTCGAGGGCTGAATGGTACACCAGCACTGCCAACGCGCTGTTTGTGCGGCGGACTTGCGGCACCCACGGATTTCCGCCAGCGGCAAAATTCCATAGCGCTTCAGTGCCTGCCATCTCGCCCATGAATGTGTGTGTGTGTGTGTGTGTGTGTGTGTACGTCGTCGTCGTCGGTCGTCG
>JH393011.1:38405-62173 GCA_000235945.1 Homolaphlyctis polyrhiza JEL 142
TTTTTCTACCCAAAACCGTCGTAATCCAGACATGATTGATCCGGCAGCAGCAGCAAGTCTGTCGTACGCCGAGCAGAACCAGCTCTTGGAAATCATCAACAACTTCCAGGTTTGCAACTCACGCACTACCCACCACCCATGCTGCTTATTGTCTGCCACCCACGCTGACATCCTCTCTCTCTGTCTGTCTCGCTCGCCCGCTCGCTCGCTTGTTGCCGTGCACTCGTTGAATGGAACCCTAACCCAATAACTTCCATTCTGAAGATCGAGCAAGCAGTCACTCTCAACACCCAAGTCATTGAGCACTGCTTCGATGCTTGCATCACCGACTTTACTTCCAGAGTAACATCGGCAAAAGAGGTGCGCTAGTTGTCACATGTCTGCTTGCCAGCCTGCCTGCCAGCCAGCCTCCTGCCCAGCCAAGTCGCTGCAACTCACTGCCTCAACTCACACTTACATCCTCAATCATTTTGCTCTCATATTCAACTCCAACTATAAACTCGCCTCGTCATCAACTGCAACTAACACTTTCCCTTGACTTCACTTGCTTCCTCTCCATCTCGGAACAACAAACTAATTACAATAATCATATAATGATGACGACAATAATAATAATAATAGCACAAATGTCTCGATAGATGCGTCACCAAGTTCACCAACTATGCTAAACGCATCTCGCTCAGATACGAAGAAAACCAGCCAAACCTGCAAAAGATGTTTGAATCGTCTGAATAAACCTGCGGCAGAAATCGTAGTTCTACCACTCAGAGTCATTCCGTCTCGTTATCTCTATCATTTACAGTGGGACTTATCTAAAGTACAGGGTTTAATTTCTATTGATTGCGGATAGAGCAGAGCAACGACACCATATTCAGTGCAACAAGCTGGTCAAAGATGGCAGAGCCCTGTTCGGTGGCAATTGATGGATACCGAGTCATCCATCCATAGACTCGAGTCGCTGCGATCCAATCGTGTTTGCGTGCTGCATCGATGCAAGCAAGTGCCATCCAGTGAATGCATTCAAGTCGAAGTCGTGACATATCGTATTGGCTTGCGCAATCATACATCGATTCCACCTGGCGTACACATCCCATATATTCATCGATTTGTCCAGTTGAATGTAAAAGTAGGGGTGGGAAAACAAGAGTCGTCGAGTCAGCCGCAAGCTATTGGATCTATCTCGCGATTTATGAATAAGCCATCAACAAAAACTGGCACCCATCTCCATCCCCATGCCAGTTTGTGACAGAATGCTGAGCACTTTCACCCTTTTTTGTTTCTAGAAGACGGCCCTCAAGAAAAAGGCGGATAAAGTAGTACAAGGCAACATAGTTGGTAAAACGAAAGCTCAACACTTACCATATCAAATTCAGATTCCGTGATAGAAAATGAAGTGACCAGATTCCGACACCCGAAATCAAGTTGCAACACATCAGTCTCACCACGCTCTTGTTCTCCTTGCTCTTGTTTGACTTTAACGACATCGGTAACCAGCTGCTTCTTGACAGCAACATGAGGATCAGAGTGATGCTGGGAATAACCGCATCGATCGGCATCCAGCTCAAGAAAATCCAAGACCCGACTCCACACTTTGTGATGAGCATCGCCACCCAATACAACACGCCGACTTCTCATTTCAATAAATCCGCTGTGGTTCATCATGACTTTGAATACTGGCGAGGCTGTCTCGATGAGGTTACGATCAACATTGATGTGCGTGTCGCTGTTAGGAAAGACAAGTGTAATGATATTGGCTGGATCGTTCATGTTGCTATTGGTATACGCTGTGTCTCGTGAGAGGACTTTGAGAAGGAGATTTGGTGCAGTCAGGTGGGAGAGTGGCGGTATTGATGGTGTCGTTTCAATGGATTCTGGATGGCCTGTTCGAAGGTAGCGCCAGCCAAGAAACTTCAAAGCGTGGAGAATACGATCATGAGCCATTACAGGGTATTGTGCACTGTAACCACTGGTGCCACAGTTGTTGTTGTCATTAATGCTGTCATTGTCATCATCAGCATCAATATGGCTTGATGCTGGATCAGAAAACGTTTGTGCAAACATGTCGCGCAGTAGTTGCATGGTTTCTTTGGCTGAGATATGCATCTGGTCCTGCATTGAAAGTGCAGTGGTAGAGACACCACTCAAAGTATTTGCAGTGAGCAAGTTGGTACCAGATCTGCTAGAGTATGACGACAACGGACGACGACGATGACAGTGGCGATAGTGATGATATGGAGACAGCAACAGCTGCGCGATGGAGCAAAATCAGTTTGTCTGCGCCAACATAGCACAAAGCAACACGAGCACGATTGATCAGCATTGTACTGTGAGAATCCGTTGTTGGATTGCTCTCTGCAAACCGCAGGATGCGCAACACAATCACGAGCACAGGCTCAAGTTCCACATTTGTCGAGCTGCCTGATACGCGTGCGATGCTGCCAAGACCTGCGCTACTGCCAGATGCGAGTGTCGATGCAGAGATATGACGCGGCAAGACTTCATCGCTATTAGCTGACGAATGGTGCCAAACAACCTCGCCGCCAAACAGTCCATCAATCAGTGTTTCAGCAATAAGCATTCTGCGCACAGTCAGCACATCCGTCTGGTGTGCGCTAGTTTGTTGAATAAAAGCCATCATTGTCTCAACAATTCTTGAATAGACTGCTCGAGCAACCATATCTTGAACAATCGTTGCATTTGTGAAAATACGCTTGACAATGCGATATATGAGCTCCTGGACGGGTGACTGTGTTGATACAACCATGATGCGTACCATGCGCTCGACGAAGTTCTCTTGACACAGTATTCTTGTTTGCATGTCGCTCAGTCTAAGCATCGAATCAAGCAGATGTGCCACTGAACGGTGCAGATGTAGATTCTTGCCCATACGATGCATCAAACTGCCTTGACCTTGCAAAGTTATTTGCTGCGTTTCCACAAGATCGTCCAAATCGAGCCGATTTTTGAGATCCAGTCGACCATGTGGTGTAGATTCCAGAATGTTTAGCATGCTTTCGACCATGGAGATCCTACCATGGCCAGTGACGCCATAGATGATTGAAGCAACTTGGTTGGAATACCAGCTGCTCAAGTCATCCTTGACAAGAACCGCCAACACAGCGTCATCATGTCCAAAATACTCGTTCAAATATCCGACACAAAAGACTGCGATCCACTCTGTCCATTGTGACAGGATTTCAGGCTGTTGTTGCAAGCCATGCCCCACAATCACAAATACAGCCGCGAGAAACGCAACAAGACCGTTTTCCGAGACGCCAGCCGTAGCCACGCTGCCAGATTCTGTCGAAAACATTGCGCATTTGAGCCGGAACCTTACAAAAGATTCGTCTGAAAGTGCATAAACCAGTTTCAAGATGCGACAAAAGGATTGAATGGCTCCAAGATCACGCGAGTCAATCATATCGACAAATGCTTGGATCCCAGTTTGTTTGATGAGCCATTTGAGGATACCATTGTCGACAAGGATGCCTCGCGCACTCTTGGATTGACACAGTCGAGTAAACAGTTCAACGGCAACTTGTCCCATGGATCGACGCACGGTGTCTTCCTTGCCATCATGCTTGGATACTGGCTGTTGCTCATCGCAAGCGTTTCTGTAACTTGGTTCAAACAATGCGTGTCCACATGTGTCAATCACCCTTGCGACGAGATGCCGATCTACTGTGTATAGACTCTCTCTCAGCCCAGAGTTTGAACTCAGATGAAACAGGATCCGCAAGATGCGTTGGTCGAGCATACTCAGCTTTGCGTGGCGGTGAGTCGCTATATACAGTGGATGCCGAACAAGTAGAAAGAGCTTAAAAAGAGATGCAAAGAGCGTCGAGGTTTCGAGAAACTGAAATGGGTGTTGTACAGACGACGATGAAGAAGAAGCAGTAGCGGGTAGCTCGCATTCAATAGTGTGCGGGAGCAGATCGAGAAGAGATTGAATGAGCGATGATCGACATAATGACAGATTCCATAGCGGATTCGTTGGTTCTATTACTGCTGCTGCCGCTGCTGCTAGTGGTGGTGGATGGTGGTGGTGGTGGTGTCGGCGGTGGTGCAGGCGGAGTTGGTAGCGGCAGCTGCGTCGATAAAGACGGCGGTATGCTGTTGCATTTGTATGTGATAGTGTCGGAAGCGGAACCAAAGTAGTGATAATCTCCAACAGACTCGAGATGGACTGAAAAGCACGCCGTTCGTTTATGGGTGAAAGATGGTACGCACCAGCATCGTCGGATACCAAATGGTTCTCACCCAGAGTTTCAGCCAAGGAGGGAACGACCACAACACACGATTTGGAAACGTGCTTGCTGAGAATGAGGATTTGGCTCGCAAGACGTGAGAGATCAAACAGTTTCTGTAGAAAGCTCGGAGCAAGCGATGAAGCCGCTGTTGCAGTAGATGTTTCTTGTTGTTGTTGTTGAAGCTGCTTCGTCAGATGGGACACACAAGATTCAAGCACGCGCAACATCTGATCAACAACAGTAGGACCCAAGACAGCCGCACGAAGAGTCTTATCGTGTTCAACACTGATTGCGACAATCTCCATAGCCAAGACGAGTTGCGATGCGCCATGTTCTGATCTGATCCGTGTCAAGGTAGATATCCGAACCAAGCAAAACTGTACAAGGTTTGATGTGTGCTTGGAAGTTGGTTTTGGATATTGCTGTGGATGAAGCTGTCTTTTCTGGTTTCTGTGACTTGATCATGGCGAGAGTGAGTTTGAGAAGTGCTTCTACTCGGTCGAATGAGGGTGCAACTGCAGAGGCTATTGCAGGCGGATGTATAAGTCGAGTGACTGTCCAAGTGTATAAACGTGCCGAGGTTGAGGCCGAAAAAGCGAGCTTTGCATTGAACCAGATTGTGATCAGATGCAAGAGAGTTTGTTCCATGGGCATAGATGACTGTGATTGAGACAAGGATGCCAGAAGAGTGACGGCATACTCGCCAATGATGGTTGCAGGTGAGTTTTTGAGTTTGGAGGATTTCACAGAGAGAGGATTGCTGCTCATATTGTTGTTTTTGTTGTTGTTGTTGCTACTTGAAGTGTTTTGCGAGAGTAAGACGGTTCGTGCATGAGGTGCAAGCGACACAGTAGTGCGATCTTGCACGGCACAAACGAGCAGCCGCAGTATGTGCAGCGACACTTTGGACGATTGTATTGCGCCAACGACGACACGCACGACGCTCTCTGTCTGGCGATGCGCTTCGCGCGAAAGCTTCTTCTGGTCTTCGTTGATGGCGGCATCGATGGCTTGCTGTTGAAGATGCGCAGATGAAGAGGACGATGGATGCGATGGATGCGATGGATCGAAGCGACGGGTCTGCATGACGCGCAGACACGCCAGACACAGCTTCGCAGCCGTGGGTTGATCCATTGCGATGATTGCTGTCGATGTCAGAGTCACAGATCCAGATCCAGATCCAGAAGCAGAAGCAGAAGCAGAAGCAGAAGCAGATTCCATCGTCGCATCTTGCGGCTCGCTGGCAGCCAGATCACTGCGCTTAACTCGCGGCCCAATCGCATTCTGCGCTGCGACAAGACTGCGCCGCAGCGCCTGCGACACAGACGCAAGCATGTCGGCCGAGAGCAACTGCAGCTGCGACTGAGCAGCCTCAACCTGCGCCAGTGCAACGAGTGCAACAAGTTGCTTCACGATTCCGGCGATCCGTTCGCCGGCAGACTCGCTGCGCTCACGCCGTGAACCCTCAGTCTGCTGCTTGTCTGCTGACGATGCTGACGATGCTGACGATTCGGTTGCGACTGTGGCGGGTCCAGTGCGCCGCCGCTTCGCCGTGTGCGTCGCTGACATTTGCGTTTGAATTCCGCTGTTGTTGTTGTTGTTGTTGTTGTTGTTTCTGACAATGGTTTTCATTCCCAACATTCAATCAATCAATCCATCACTCAATCAATCTCATTCTCGTCGCTCCCTTGCACACTCGGCTCGCGGCTCGGCTCCGGATCATATTCCATGAACATCGATACAGTATGGGGTGATAACTCGCACCAAGCCTGTTTGGTGAACGGCATTCCTGCCTCATCCACAAGCAGCTTGACCGCAACCAGATCAGATCTGCGACATGCAATCATCAAGCATTCCTGCGGGTATCCATCTGATTGATCCTTGACATGCTCGTGCAGCCATCGCGCTGACCGTGCGAGTCCCAATGAAATGAGTCCAACCATCATTCTTGGCTGTGGCGTTGCTCCAAACTCGTCAACGATGATGTCTGCAAGATCAAGCCGCTCGCCAACAAGCGCATCCACAAGCATCTCGTTGACATTGCCATCGCTTGATCTACCATTCATCACCGTCTCGCGAACCACAAACACCAGCACTTCCAACTCAACCGCACTCAAACCAGGCATCCCCATAATTTGCTTGAATCCAGGTCGCTTGTCAGGAAACCTGTTCCAAAGATACTTGAACACCTGTGCATGATTTCCCCGCAATGCAGATATCATCGTCATGCTCGAGCACATTGCCAACCGATATGTTTTCAGATGCTCAACAATGTGCTCGTGACCAGCCAGTTGAGCTGCTCTGATTGCCAGCGCAAGATACCCTTCTTCACAGTGCTGGTCCAAATACTGCACTACATCCAGATGTCCATGCGATGCGGCAGCTAAAAGCGCGTCATGTTGATTGCCACTGTCGAGCGACTCTATCAAGTATTTGACAACGTGCAGCAGTCCGTTCGTACATGCCATTTCCAGTGCTGCGATGCGATCGATCGATAGAGGCTGGTGTGTATGCAGATACTCTACAACTGAGAGATGTCCGTGAGTTGCTGCCATGATCATCGCTTGTGGAGAGAACCCTTCGGATCTATGTGTGTGGAGCCATACCACGCGATCGAGGCGACCAAACGACGCAGCGAAATCTATTGCATTAGTTGTGATGTCACTGCCAATCGCATGCTGTACGGCAAACTGGAGAATCTCTTCATGACCAAATGATAACGCCAAGTTTCTTATCTGGAAAAGCGATGGATGCGAATGGAGTTGTCGATGGTGGTCAAGAAGCCAGCGGATTCCTGCTGTATGGTTGTTGGCGAGCAGTGCGAGTATGTCGGAACCCTGGATATTGCTAAAGATTGATGCGTTGGTTTCGTTTAGTGTCGACAGAATTTCGATACAGTCCGAAGCCAATGCGTCATGGATTCTGACAAAATGAGGATTCTGAGTAATGTGAGATGCAATGAATCTGGCAATATGCATGTGTTTGCATGCGATTGATGTCGAAAAGGGTGCAGAGAGCATATCGCTGGAGACCGTGTTGTCTTGAATTGCTAGATTGAAGAGAGACTGTACAAGCTGCAGGTTTCCCAAACTGCTGTATGTCCACAAGAGATTGAAAGCATGTCTGTCTAGTGAATTGGTTTGCTTAACCCTTGTGTGGATGCTGTCTGTTGCGCGATGGATGAGAATCTGTGAGATGAGGACTGTGGTCGGCTGTGATAGATTGCCGAATCTCTTTGAGTAGATTGCTGATAGCATCATGCATTCCAACTGCAACTGTGACGTCGATTGCAGTCGTTGATGTCATGAAATGCAAGATGTCCAGAGAAGCAGTGGATAGATTGTAGTTGATGGCAACAGTCGTCGCCATTTCGTGGCTATGTACGAGAGCCAGTTCCCACGACAGTTCGAGACCATGCGGCATGCGACTCATCGACACGATGCCATTCTCATAAACACATTCTGCGACAATGAGCGATGCCTGCGTGCGCGTGAGTGGTTGAACCATCAGACCATGCAGATACCGCGTCAACCCTCCTGCAAAGCCAAATATGATATCTCGCAGCTCGACCGGCAGCTTGTTCATACGGTCTACTAGATCCAACCGCATAGTGCTCTGCGACTCAACAACTCTATTGCATCAGTGAGTGTGTTGAACAAAGACAGCTAAAAACAAAGACTTTTGTGTGTGTCTAATTCCCCAGCTTTATTAGATTTCAACCACGTCCAAAGCCTCCATTGCCTCCATTGCCAACACCATTGAATCCAAAGGAAGGTGAATTGGCCGATAGCTTCATCTCGAGTCCTATCAGAAAGCACCATCCATCCATCCATGCATGCACCAATCCACACATATATACACAGAGATGTAAATTCGATCAGCATCGCTTCCAACACAAAGTAAATGTTATAGCACACGATCAACCAATGATTATCATACCGTCAAGCACAACAGAAGTGATTTTGATTGGATGTTTTGAAGCATTGCTTGCCACAAGAGACGATAGCGGATTCTGTGATCCCTGCGAGTTGCTTGAAACTATTTTAGCAACGGGATCCTCGCGCATAAGACACTGTTCAAAATAGTACGCCTTGTAACAGCAACAAGATCCCCCCCGCCCAGCAAAAAACGGAGATATACACAAGCATAATCACGCACAAAACATATTGGTAGAAAGATATTGCAAGTTTCTCTTGTTAGTCAATGCTTCTGTTGCAAGATCATAACACTACAACAACAATGAAGATGTTTTCGTTCTCGACTATTTCCAAGGTTAGTTTACATACATGTGCACGATGTCGTTCTTCTTCAGTGACTTCTTTGCCATCGATGCCAAAGATTTGCGGGAATCGAATAACAAGTGCGATGCGATATAGTTGTTTGCGTGAGATTGCATTGGCCGATAGCGAGATTTCTAACAGGCTTGGCAGTTTCATTTTCTGATGTCATCACCGGTCGCGCACCCCCAAAGTTTCAAACACACATTTGTCATTGTCAGCGAAATAGATGGAAATAGTGGTGATTGGCGAGGGGTTGTTGGAGAGTGCACATCAATAATAACACCCCTCTGCTCTCAGCATGCTGTACTCGAAACACTTTACTTACCTCGATCTCAGACATTTCGTGTACACGGTTGTTTGCGAGGAATAGCATCTGCAGGTTTGGCAGACAGTCAAAGTGCGCGAGAGATCTGATGCGGTTTTCTCTGGATACACAATTCAAGCATATGTCATAACAGTTTGATCAGTAAACGCGATAAATCATAGAAACAATGTATGTATAATAGACGAGTAGCAATACAACAGGAAAGACAAGAAAGGCAAGTTGGCTGGGGAAAAGGAAGATGAGAGATACGGATAATTACTTGATGTGGAGCTCTTTGAGATTGATGAGCGACAGGAACGATAGTGGATCAGCCGCTTTGATCTGATTCTTGTCCAAAACTAACTCGATCAAGCTTGTCATGTGTTCCAAGCCATCAATCTAAGCCAGCAACATTATCGCCACCAAGATGCATCAGCAAGAGAGCGCTATAATCACAAGAAGAAGAATTCAATGCACCAGTGGCACACCTTGCTGATACGATTCCCTTGCAAAAACAGAATCTTGAGTTGCGGCATGCGATACAATGCCAAATCGGCAATCCTTGTAATCATATTGTAACCCAGATACAGCTCTTCCAAATGCGGCAAAAGAGTCTTGAGTTTGCCAAACTCTTGCATGACTTCAACCTTGTTTCCAAACAAACCAGAGCTGCCACTGCCGACGGGTGCGGGAACATCAGCAGCCAGCAGCCTCTCGATCCGATTACAATTCAAGCTCAACACTCTTAATCCCGTGAGCGACACGAAGCAGTCGATACTCGTCAGCAAATTGTGGTCGAAATTCAGGCGACGCAGGTTACGAAAGTCGCCGGTTGCGAGACAGTCGATTTCGCGGATCTTGCAGTTGCGAAGGTCGAGTTCCGAAATGTTTTTGAAGGTAAAGTGTCCAATCTTTTCGCCAAGAAGCTCGATGGTGAGCTTCCCCATATAAATATCTTTGGCTTGCTGCTGCTCTTTTGATGTTATTCCTGCACCATCCAGAATCTTGTATTCGACGCGTTTCGACCATTATCACATCAATCAGGATCAAACCCAACCAAGCAGATGTACAAGCATATAGCCAATGGTTTCAAGTAGGATTTTAACAACTAGACAGTCTATTTACAACACAAAAGGGCAATAAAAGGCACAGGCAATGTGATCAAAAGTGGGGTTGTTTTTACCTTGAGGCGACTCAAGTGGAAGATAGTAAACAGGCGATAGTTTGGAATTTTGCAGACGGCGTTGCCGGTGAGATCCAGAATAATCAATCGAGGGAGCTCTTTCAAGGGAAAGATGCTAAACAAATCAACAATCTGATTGTTTCCAATATCTAGCAACAAGTAACAAGATTTACACATACACATACACACAGAGAGAGAGAGAGAATAATCAAGTTTATCAGTATCCAAGTTGTAAGCGATACAATAATGTAGATCAAACTCTTTCTTTCTCTCGCTCTTGCCAGTTTGTAGAAGAGAACCCAAAAACAACAACAACAACAACAACAACAAAAACAACAACAACTTACAGAATTCCATAAGAGTGATCATTCTAGCAAACGGTCTAAAGCTCTTAATATTATTATTCTCCAACGAGAACAGCATCAGAGATTTAAAATTGGCAGCGGAATCCACGGTGCAAATCTTATTATTACTCGCATCAAGTTTAGTCAGCGCATCAAGTTTCGAAAGACAATCAATAGACTGTATCTCGTTATTTTCCAACGACAACTCTTCAAGTCGTGGATAGTTGGCCAGTCGACTTATATCTTGGAGGTTGTTGTTGCGAAACGATGCCCATTTCAGTGATGCCATTGTGTCCGGTAAACGCGTTAGATCAAATAGGTTGCATGTGTCGAGCTCTAGTGTTGTTATGGTTTCTGTTGATATGAGTTGCGTTTGTGGCGTTTGTTGGATCAGTGTTGGTACTAGATACTCATGCTCTGCTGACGAAGAGCCGTACCCGGTTTGTGTTCGCATGCTTAGGGGTCGAAAGAGATGCTGTTGTGGTGAGGCTTTGGTTTCGAAAAGAGCTTGCCAGTTTATATCTGTGCGCTCTAGTTTATCTATGGGCATCGCATCGAGAATCTGCAGTGTTTGTCCATGATTTAGACAGTATTGGCGGTATCCTTTACGTTTACAGATTGGATTGAATCGCAAATCAAGCACAAGTAGGTTCTGTAGCGTCGTGAAAATGTACTTTAGCGAGTCGAGATCGCTTAGATTGTTTCCAGCAAGATCGAGGAATTTCAGGTGTGGTAGCACATCTAGTCCCGTAGTGATCGTGCCAATACAGTTGAAACTAAGATCCAAGCGCTCTAGCAGTGGAAGCTTTGGAATTTGTGGAAGCACATCGACACCTGCGTGAGAAATGGTGAGTGACCGCAATAAAGTGCGGCTCGCATACGATTCAGGCTTGCTGGCTGATAGACGCGATATGTTGAGATGGTCCAGTGCAAGCGTGGATTTGGTGATCATGCTCTCCATCATATCTGAGCTACTTGGTTTAAACGAATCTGCAATAAGAATTTCTGGGTGATCTTGCTCAAGCTGTGCCATTGACACGTCATTTGCCATGACTCTCAGCGGCTCCTACCATTTCATAAGTAGTCAGTATAAAACCCACCAGATTGGTATATGGCCAACAATCAAACAACAATCAAAACAATAACAGCTCAATGGCATGCGTACATTCATATCTGTAAGCTTCATCGACAGCTCACTAACAATATTGGGCATATCAGAGTGCGACATGCGATTCGAGTATGCAATATCAACAAGCAATCGCTCCAACTGAGTGGTAAATCGATCCAAATCAGACTCGAGCGAATACTCTATAAAGTATTCCGGCACCAAAACCTCATGATCAAAGATAAAATACTCTTTTGGAACCTCGCCCTGAACACTAGAAGCAGTTTTGATATGCATACGATTAGACACACATTGATAGACAGCGTCTTTGCCAGGAAACTGATCAAAAGTCGCCTGGTCAACACGGTGATCAGACTCGGAGATTTCTGCCGCGTTGTTGACAACTGCACGGAGAATGATTGCTTGGCGCAGGGTTTTCTTTGCGATGCCGTCGCAGGCATCCAGCGTCTTGTCTTCGTGGCAGTCGAGAAAGTTTGAGAGGAGTACTCCTTGCGCAAACTTTGTTGTTCCGGGGATCAGTTGACAGCCATGCTCGACAACTGAGAATACATCGTCGGAATTGCTTTGCTTGCCATGAAAACATAGCGACATGGATTTCTCTGTTTCGGGAAGCTTCGACACACGTTCCTGCAACGACGGTGGCATGGACAGTCAAGCAACGCGTTAGTTTTGTCACAGTACCATATGCTCCCCTCACCAAATGTAGCATCAGATTATGGCTTTACATCGAATTTGAGTTTCATGTGTCGGTTGTGCAGTCGAGATATGCGGTGTATCTGAATGGTTCGAGGAGAGTGTTTAGAAACGGCTCGCTTGATGAACACTTTGACCAAGTTTTCGCACTCGGCAACCCACGGATCATCTTTCTGTTCGTCTTCAAATCGCACATTTCCACCTGTTTCCAACTCTAGCAGTAGCTTTCTGATTGCCACCATCACATTCCCCCAAATAAAGATAGATGAGGCGTTGTATGAAATGAGAAATGAACGGCAGCGTTTTGAACAGATGAATGGTAAGTAAATTGATAGAGACAAGGACATCTATACTGTAAAGTGGATGGAATGCCGGGAATTCAGATCACCTGATAGCCATATCGCTTTGGTTCATGATTTGATTGTAGATATCCGATCGGTGAGTCAAGAGATTCATCAGCGTTCTTGTTTTAGCTTCAATGGCAGCATTGATTCTAAACCGTGCATTTTCAAGCTTGCCAACAAGCTCAGGATCCTAAACAACAAAAGAAACAAACCCACAGAGATACAACATGCACACAATGTATCAATACACACACACACATATGCCTATTCAAATGATTGACAAATACTTAAAAAAAACAAACAATAACAACAACGATATCAAGGAATAGATTCTAGTAATATCAAAAAAGAGTGCGAGAGAGCCACTCGCTAACCGTTGTGACTTTGAGCATCATTGCAACAGAAAGCTCGTCGCGTTTCTTTTGGATCCGTTTTGATCTCGCCATCAGCAACTCGATATCGCTTTCCAATTTCAGTTGGTCGGAAAGCGACACAGCCTCCAAAGTCTTGATCAAAAAGTTTGTGTTGCGACGAATAGTGCGTATCCGCATGTTGTAATACCTATAAAAAGAGAGAGAGGGAGGGGGGGGGGCGATACATACCAACAAGATCAAACAAACCCCGATCAACGTATCATCACGCCGCAAAAATGGAGGGTTATTGTCAGTAAAGTGTTGTACAGAGTGCTGACATGTCATCTAGTTGGTTGTTGATAGTGTCAAGAACTTTTGTCGAGTCACTTTACATGCGTTTTTTGAGAATGGTTGCACTGATAATGCGACGAGATTCCTCAGTAACTTCGAGTGTATCAAGAGATTTAAGATTCGGCAGGTGATAGACTACATGTGTTTGATAGTTGCATAGCGAGCAGATTGGATTATCGGCGAAATTCGGGTCGCTGAGACACAAGTGAGATAAATGAGGCAGCCGTGTGAGATGAAGGATTTCGCGGAATGAGCTGATGCGGTTTCCTGAAAGGTTGAGTTCCTATTTAGACAGAAACGTATGCATGATGTAGAGGAGAATAGTCGAAACAAGTAGCGTCAAAGGTACAAGCTTTTTGTGTCAATTGAAATGTAAAACTGTTTTTGGTGGTGGTAGTCGTGGTAGTTGCAGTAGTGAGCAAAGAGGCATGTGCACCTTGAGAGATGTGCTTGCATTCAGCGAGTTGCTGATGCTCACGATGCGGTTGTTACCAAGCTGTAGCACCATGAGACATTTCAGATTCGCCAGATTATCAATCGAGGTAATCTCTGCAACAAAATACCAACGGTAAACCAAGCAATAGCATCAAGTGCATAACGTGAATTAGTTCTCTTGTCTCGCTGTTACAACAACATGATCTATCGCCAGATATCAAAGGTTGAGCAGCGTTGCAGCTGAGATATGGGGGGGGGAGGTTTTCTGAAAAGTAAAGGGTTACCATTGTCTGACAATGATAGGTGCTCGAGTTTTGTGAGACTTGAAAGACCCTCGATGCGCTTGAGTTTATTGCTGTATCTGCATGTATTCAATGTATTCAATGTATTCGTGCATCCACACTAGAGTCAGCAGTGTAAGATCACAAATCAAGCGAGTAGATCAACCGCTGGCAGAAAAAGCCAAAAAAAGAAGATGGTTTTAATAGTCATGCATCAGCAACCACTTACAGAAACAATCGCTTGAGTTGTGTGCAAGAATCCAAACCACTGATAGCCGAGAGCTTTGTCTCGCAAATCCAAAGATCAATCAAGTTGATACACGCCTCAAGTCCGCTAATCTCCTTGATATCTTGCGCGATCAGGCATAGCGATGTGAGAAAGGGAAACTGATTGATGCACTCAATCACTGGGAAATTGAAGTGACACATCTCTATCGATGTGATGGTGTCGAGCTTTGCTACGAAATTGACTTCGGTGATACCGTTGTTGACACACTTTGCGTATAGATGGACAGTGTATGTTTGTAGGTTGATAGTATGTATGGTAAATACTACTGATTAGTACTAAAATGATATCATTTTGTTGTTTTAGACAGTGGCGAACGTGACTCGATTGATCATCGCATCGCCAAAAAAGATGCAGCATCATCGTCGCAGATGCCATTGCATCATTCTTGCAATACAACATCCTCCTCAATCCACACACGCATCTCGAGAAACAAGCCATTACACAAGACAGCATTGTATATAGATAGTCACGACAGCAACTCTCAGCAGCCTACTCACAATATTGATCAAATTCTTGTCGGAGCGAAACAAAGCCATCCGTCGAGACTTGATTCTCTTGTCTTTGCCATCAGCAAGCAAAAGTGGCAACGACGCGTCGTCTTGCTTATCCTCGACACAATCAGACGATGTCGACTGCATGCTAGCTTGTTTATTGGTCGCGGATGGCTCTATACCGTCGCTTTGAGCTTCTGCATCGTAAAGTGCATCGTCCTTGAGCATTGTTGATGACTCGAAAACACGCCAACACACACACACACAAGCAAGCAAGCAAGCAAATTACGTGTGGAAGTACAATAAAAGATGGTCCTGAGTACGTTGATGAAAGCTTGTTTCTAAGCTTACGAGTTCATAGAGATATTCATCTTGTGCAGTCTCGAGCGCAAGCGGCCAACAAAACAAAACAAAACACACCACACCACAAATAAGCAACCGGAAAAACACAACAACGATCTGACGTTCATCAGCAAACCAATCGATGCAAGATATGTCCTCTATAGTTGCACCCAGGAAATCAGATTTGACAGAACCTAGAATAAACTTAAAATCACCTCGCAAGTCCGAACTAGATCCCGCGTTTTGTTGATTGGCTGTTGATCTGATTCATCCAAGTTCCAGACATGTCACATTCTTGATCACGGCAGTATCAACTTATACACGCACATAGACACACACAAGAGTATGTAATACTAGTGTTGAATAGTGTTTTTTCCGCGTGTTTTTATTCCAGATAGGAGAGGAGCAAGGAAGCAAGGAGCGAAGCAAGGAAACCACATCAAGATAGTAAAAGAAGAAGAAAAGGAAATGAGGGCCGGACAAATGCCCAGGAGGATGGAGAGAAAGATGAAAAGATGATGGAAATGGAAAGTTGTGTTTGTCTGTCTGTGTGTGTCTGTGTGTGTGTGTGTGTATAATGAGCGAGCAAAAGAAAAAGACTGAGAGATGGAAAGAGAGTCAAACTCCTTGCCGTTCCTAAAACCTCAGATCTCTTCTTAAAGGCAATGCATAATGTGCAGCTTATGCTTTGTGTACGAGCGGAAGAAAAGTAAAAGTAAGAAGTAGGACGACAAGAGAGTTCAAAGAGTAGGAGACCAACAAGAAAATCAATCAAGTGTTATAGCGAAAGACTCTTCCAATAATCAAAGCATCAACGCCAAAGGTTTCCTGTTGTCTGATGTAAAAAGGGTCGTTGTTGGGTGGTCCAAAGGTAGCGAGAATCAAGCCGCTTTCCTTGACAGTGTTGATGAGAACAGGCATTTGGACAAGTGGTGTTGCTTGGCAAATGAGTCCAAGGAAATTGCTTGATTTGGCGAATTTGATGGCTTCCTTGATGGAAGTGCATCGTCGATCTTCGCCGGCTGCTTCTTCGGGTCCGCTGAAGCCGCAGTGCGAACCAAAGAAGACGCCGTAGTTGGGCTGCTTCCAGTTGATGGCTGTGCACACTGATGGGTTGAACGATGAGAAGATGATTGATCGTTGGTTGGCAGTGTTGTAGACTGTGCGCAGGATGGTGTCGACATATCCATTGATGTCGGTCAAGTCGGAAAGCGAAAGCGTGTGGCGTTGGAATGTTGTTGGGTACTTGAGTGAGATATGAACGCCTATTGAAAGCGGCAGCGTCTGGATACGTTGTTTAGTCATTGGATTGAACAAAATCAAAGCAAACAAGTCACACAGTTAGGCAATCAGCAAGATATCAGAGAGATCTATGCACACCAATAGATGCATCACTTGGCGAAAAGAGCGAGAACCAAGCGGCAAAGTAATTGAGTGAGCGAGTTCTTACCGTCAGAACTTGATCCAAAGTCAAGAATGAATCGTAAACGGCACGCGCAATATCAGCCGAAGTATGTTTCTGTCCCGACGCGAACAAGAACGCCGAGTTGAGCTGCAGTATGGGATCGACATTAGAAGCCGCGCCTCCGTGTGTTGTTGAAGATGCCTTTGCTGCAGATAGAATAGCCTTGACTTGTGCATACGTGAGATGCGCAAGACTGATTTGCAGATTGCCGACAGTGACAAACCAGTCAGGGTACACAACGGGGATACCGTCCTTGGTCAGCTGAACAACAAGCTGGATGTATTCTTGAGCAAGCGAAGATGCTGTGATGAACGAATGGACGCTTTCGTGCGAGTGGCCAGCGTTTGCATTGATGCTGCTCATCACAGCACTGCCACCAGCAGCCCACGATGAAGTTGTTGATGCCATGGAGATGGGTTTGGGATGCGTGACAACAACTTTTGTTGATTTCCAGTAAGTTTCGACT
This sequence comes from Homolaphlyctis polyrhiza JEL 142, assembly GCA_000235945.1. Lineage (NCBI taxonomy): Eukaryota > Fungi > Chytridiomycota > Chytridiomycetes > Rhizophydiales > Homolaphlyctis > Homolaphlyctis polyrhiza. Next base: position 55,403 of record JH393011.1, read on the forward strand.
TTGCCGCCGATCCGGAGACCAGCGTGTTCAAATGGCATGACGATTGAGAATCCAAACGCGATTTCGCCAATGATGTGGAGTCGGTTGTCGAACAGCGGGCAGATCATGCTTTCAGACTCGCCGGCGCCATTCCAGCTTTTTTGAATTGCTTGGTTGAATTGTGAGCGAAGAACTACTGCGCGACCCATGACTTTTGAGCCAAAGGTTGGGAAGATGTCGAACTGAATCGAGTAGTCTTCCATAGGATCAATCATGAATGTGAAGATTTCGAGTTCATCCTTTAGAGGCAGGATAACAGAGTGCGGGACTGCATCATCTGGACGCGAGCTGATGACAAGTTTGAGCGAGGAGAGCTGGCGCAGGTTGAACAAACGGATGGGCGATTCCTGAATGTTTGCGCTGAAGCTGCCAAAGTGGATCTGCAGATACATTTTCTTCTCGAGATAGTTGTGGCCGTAGATGCGGAAGGGAATGATTGGCGGCGGCAGCGAGAGAGAAGGAATATCGTCGAGATTGATGTCTGGCATTGTGTTATCGTCGAGGGCAGACGACATTGGAGCATCGTCGAGGAACAGACTGCTCGGAGCCATTGGACGGATTGTGGCTGACTGAGCAGCTTCAGGTTCTTTTGTAGCTGCAGATGTGGTGGCAGCTGACGCAGAAACAGATGGCATTGTTAGGACAATGTTCTGATCGGCGACGTGCAGCAGATTTGCGACTTTGATATGGCCTCTATAGAGAGCATATGTCCATGGAAGCCAGTTTGAGTCGTCCTTGATGTCAATGCGACAACCAGCGGCGAGCAACGTCTGGATGCACTCGAAATGGCCTTCAGAAGCAGAAAAGAAGACGGGAGTCCAGCCATTGAACGAGTCACGCGCCTCGATGTTTGCGCCATGAGCAATCAGTAGCTGAGCGACTGTCGCGTGGCCCTCGCGACAAGCAACATGCAGAGCATCAAGACCATCTGGGTCTTGGATGATGCGAGCGCCAGCGCGCAGCAGCAAGGTGACGATGTCAGCGTGGCCATACTTGCAGGCGAGCGACAATGGGATGGGAGCAGTAGCGTTCAGGGGTTCGATGGCAGCATTAGCGCGCAAAAGGATCTCCACGCACGCTGTGTGGCCACCAGCAATGGCGTAAACCAGCGGCGTGTTGCCATCGTGATCAACGACATTGGAAAGATTCTGAGTGATGGTCACATGGCTATTTGCGGTTGCGTTTGTACCAGCGTTTGCATCAGCACTGACGCTTGCAGCGACGACCAAGTCGGCAGATGCAGCAACTGGCGGCGAGGGATGCTGAGTCTGACTGTGAGCCAAGGTCAACAGATGAGCAGTGCATTCTGTCTGACCATACATTGCAGCATAGTGCAGTGGACGGCGGCCATAGACGTCAAGAGCATCAGGTGAAGCGCCATGGGCCAAAGCCAGACGCAGCACATCGATGCGGCCGGCGATGGCGGCTTCATGCAAGCAGCTGCGATCGTTTGCATCGTCAACAGAGTTGATTGAGACCAAGCCGGTGGCCAGCAGCGCGGCCAAACTTGCGGCCGAGCTCTCGGCGCTGAAACGCAGAAACAGCCGCGAGAAGAATTGCGGATCTTCAGCTGCAAGCGCTGCTGGCTGCTGTCGCTGCAGAAACTCGCCAATGTGCACGTGGTCTTTCTCGCTCAGATACTTTGACAGCTCAGACTCGGCCTCGTCCAGCGTCGAGTTGCCGTTGACGCGTCGCTGGATTGCTGCAGCAGCGCTGCTGTTTTCCTGCTCGTCCAACTCCATTGTTTCGATTTGTTTCTCGAGCTCAGAGATGTTTGCAGCGGCAATATCTGTCAGTTCTGTGAGTACTTCGTTGTTGAAGCATGGTTGGATCTCGATCTGGCGGGACAGATACAGTTCCTTTGTTGCAGACTTTGCGCGCTTGTCAAACTTTTTAAGGATCTTGCGGAATCCCGTAGCATTGACCTCGACGAATTTCTGCAGTTGGGAAATCAGCAATGCGAACAAATGAGTACGTGGGTATAAGGATATAATGATAAAAGGAATAGGGATTCAAAGGAACGCCGCAAACTGAGAGAGAGAGAGAGAGAGAGAGAGAGAGATGGATGGATGGATGGATGGATGGATGCAAAAAGAGCAACGAACCTGCAGCTTAGCAAGATCATTCTGGAACTGCAGGAACGCCTGGTGCAGCGACGAGCGCGAGGATCGAGCAGCTTTCGTGGGGGAGGAAGACAAGATGCGTTTCTTGTCGAGCAGCGAGCGCAGTCTGATCTTGAATTCGGCTTCTTTCTGGATATAGAAAGCATTGACCTTTTCAAGCTCGCGCTCCAGCTTGAAGAAGAATGCGGTTTTGAGCGACAGCAGCTGCGGCGACGACTCGGTGGAGCCAGACGCAGTTGCCGTTGCCGTTGCGGTCGTAGCACCGGTAGCCGAAGAAAGCTGAGCAGGTGGCTGAGCGTGCAGAGCAGCGAATGGCGGATCGTCGTCGACGGAGCCAATGATCTTCTTGAGGGCCTTGTAGTTGATGTAGTGCGGCGTGGCCCACTCTGCGGCAACGCCTTGGATAAACTTGCCAAACTAAACAGTTGATGCATTGGTACAATCAATGTATCGATGTATCAATGTATCGATGTATCAATGTATTAGTGGATGCTGTTGCTGTTGCTGTTGCTGTTGTTGCTGCTGCTGATGGTTGGATTCAGGCCGCACTCACTTTCATGGCTGGTGCTGTTGCTGGTGCTGTTGCTGTTGCTGTTGGTGCTGTGAGTTTAGTGGCTGAGAGAGCGAGTGGTTCTGGTTCTGGCTGTGGTTGTGGTTCTGGTTGTGGTTCTGCGTTTGGTGCAGCGCAACAATCTGCAGTCTGTGACTCTGCTGTTCAAAGAAACCTTGGGACCTTGGAACCCTGAGTCTTCTGGCCGAGAGCAGAACAGGAAGAACAGAGAACAGCGAACAAGAACAAGAACAAGAACAAGAACAACAAGTTGATTTGTTGATCGTTTGATTTGTTGATCGATTTGTTGAAAATCGGTTTCTGTTTCAAACACAAACAACAATGAACTCGTCGTCGTCGTCGTCGTCGTCAGCTGCTGCTGCTGCTGCTCAGCCTCAACCACCAGCACCACCAGCAGCAGCACCAGCAACAGCAGCATCTTCAGCTCCAGTTCCAGCAGCAGTTGCAGTAGCAGTTGCAGTTGCAGCTACCAGCAGCGAAGTGCGGTGGATAGCGCGCGACTACCACCAGTGTCCGCCCGAGATTCTTGTGCATCTTGTGGCTGCGATGATCAACAAACTCATCGCCCACAACAACGCGATCCCCGTCACCGACCACAGTCTGACCCGCTTCCACTCGCGCTCGCCGCCTGCAATCTCAATATCTGACTATCTCGTTCGCATCGTGCGCTTCGCTAATGTCGAGCTGCCCGTTCTGCTCATCATCCTCGTCTACATCGACCGCATCTGCACAAAACACGCTCACTTCACCATCTCGTCCCTCACCGCTCATAGATTCATCATCGCCGCCGTTTGCACTGCTACAAAGTCGCTCTCCGATATCTACTGCACTAATACTTTCTATGGAAAGGTTGGCGGCGTTTCCCTCGCTGAAATGAACATTCTGGAAGTCGAGGTATCTGTTCTTTCTCTCTCTCTCTCTCTCATATTCAACTCATATCTAACATTGTCCTTGTTTATCTATCCAGCTGTGTACCATGATGGACTGGGAACTGGCCTGCTCGGAATCACTTTTGCAAACTTATTTCTGGAATCTGGCTCGGACGTGCGACACAATGGCTCTCCAGTTCCTTCCTGATAATACTCCATCCCTGCACCAATGATACACCCGCTCACACTCTCAGTGCCGCCACTTGCGACTCACATGCGCTCCCTTGCCACGCTGTTGGACTGGCAATCCTATCGGCAAATCTGCAGAAACCTCACTATTGGGGTTTTCTCTTTCTCTCTCTCTCTCTCTCTCGGTTTTGGATACTCTGCATCTACACAGATATACTCATACATCGCTTCATCCTCACTCCCTCGCACCTCCGTCACCTCGTCACTGTTCCCTTTCCCCCTTTTTTGGATCTACCGCTTCTTTGGCTTCAAGTCGGCGTTTGCACTCATTTGTGTGTGTGTCTGTGTGCGTATGTATGTCTCTATCTGTGTCAATGCATGGTTCGTGCTTTTGCGAGCCCTGATGCTGTTGGTTTGCTCCTGTCGAGCTGAACCTCTCCCTTCCCCCGAAATGTATATACCCTCGTTTCTTTCCTTACTCGGGCTTTGACCCACAAGCTCCTGCTCCTCTTTCTTACAAAGTCGATTAAAATCCCCCCTTACCCATTCAATCTACCAACCGTCCTTGCTTTTTATCAATCGAATCTGTGATATTCTTGATCTCCAGATCATTTTCTGAGAGAACTCGAATCGAGATTTCTGTCCTTTTAACAACAACAGCATTGAAATCCAATCTGCCTTGATTTCGCGTCTCAACTTTTCAAGGAAAACATCATCAACATCATCAACAACGGCGGCGGCAGCAGCAGCAGCAGCAGCAATAATAACAGCAACAACGCGATGCATGAGCTTGGCGAAGACGAAATACAAACATTATATACTTGGATTGACGAAATCCCATTGTCGCGACCCAAAAAGAATATCTCGCGAGATTTCAGTGATGGCGGTGAGCTTATTGTTGTGTGTGTATATAGCTTTTGTATTATGTGCTTCCTATTCCGCGTTTCTCGCAAGAGTTGCATATCTGTCAACCCTTGTAGGATATGTGGCAATGCAGCAGAGCATTTATGTGGCTTGGTTACTTCTGTATGCTGCATCTTAATGGCATCGCTCTTGGCTGGGATGAATCTGCGATGTGTGTATCAGATTCTCAGTGCTGTAGAGGAGAGATGGCATGACCCATCAAATTACACGAGATTGCTGTTTGTTCATATATGATATCTGCAGGATGGCAAATCCATCAAAGCACTCAATACAACTACGATCATGCAATAAGACTGAACGATATATCTATATGTATCCACACACTTTTATCATCAATGACATCATCTTCTACATCGACAGTCGCTTGCGCTGAAGTCATTCGTCATTTCATCCCAAAGATTGTTGATATGCACAATTACTCGCCAGCCAACTCAATCTCTCAAAAAATCTACAATTGGACTACTCTTAATCGTAAGATTCTGTTACACACTCTTCTTTTAACTATACCGTTTAGAAACAAACATGCTTTTGTGCAGTGTTGCATACACATACGGCTGCATCACAAAGGAATCTCAAGCTTTTTGAACAAAACATGGCATACTAGAATGCAATATTGAGGAAAACACGTGGCTGATACTGCATCTGCATCTGCATTTTCCGTCTGTATGTATTTTGTGGGACGCTTGGACACAAATGTCAATGCCCATATATAGAAAAAGTGTTTCGTCGTATTGGCTATTCAACAAACGATGAAATCATCCAGTGTATTGTGAATAATAAGCCCGGTTATATTGAATACTTGTTGTACGAACTGCGTCAAAAGGTTTGAATCAGATACATGTTACCTGGCTGATCTTGCTTATAACTTGTTTCAAGCATCGATAAACACGATTCCAATTGTGTTAAAGTGCTTTTGGATCTATTCGAGTCAAATAACATGTGTTTGTTTGTTTGTTTGTTTGTTTGTTTTGTGATAATCCGTAGATTGACAAGTATTTGGCGAGAAAGGCAAGGAGCGCGAATCAGGTGCATCATCGGTGGATCTGCATGAAAAGAACGCTTTGAACAGTGGCAGTCGGCAACTCAAAGGTTTGTCTCCATATCCATTCGATCGCATACCACATGTTGATGAATGTTACAGAAAGACCTTTTTCGGGCTATCGAGAATCAGTCTGACGTCATCTTGTTTTCCCCCGCTCATCTGGTTTGGTTGTGATGGCTGCTTGCTGTATTAGGTAATTATCCGTTCTCTGGCGAAATGAGCATTGAAATGTATCAGCAGCAACAGCAGATGCAACAACAACACCAGATGCACCAACAACAGCAGCAACAGCAGCAGCAACAACATCAGATGCAGATGCAGATGCATGGGTACAACATAGAGACCCAGATGAGTGATCCACGACAGTTGCAGTACGCTCCTCCACAGCAGTATCCCTACACTTTCCAATATCGCAAATAACTGAAATCATTTTGCTTTATTCGATCATTATGTACATTCATACCTCCCTATACATAATTCCATTTCAAATCTATTCACAAACATTTTCCTTAAAAAACAAACAAACAAACAAACAAACGATAATCGTCGTCGTAATATTACAATGACGATGATAATCCATGTCGCTGATCGACGTGGATGCAACTTGGAATCGTACCACTAATGTACCCTCGCTTGATTACTTGGGTGTGGTGGAATCAGTGGCTGCAGCTAAAACACCAGCAGCATCACTGTCAAAAGGTGCTGCAGCGGCAAATCTGATCGCCCCACCAGCTGCTGCACCTGCTGCTGTACCTGCATTTGGGCAATCTGGACATGTCGGACATTTGCAAAGCGCGTTATCGGGACCTATTGGATCGACAGCACCCCAACACGTTGCTCGCCAGACATCTATGGAGCGTTTACCAGTGATGAACGAAAGCCATGATCAACACTTGAGGAGTAAGTGTCTGCTACCAACAGTATTAACTGATATATGCGATCATGAGAATAGCGACTTACTCTTGTTTTGTATTTGGTCGAATCCATGTCCTTATGATTAAAAGCCAACCATCT
>JH393012.1:4361-17685 GCA_000235945.1 Homolaphlyctis polyrhiza JEL 142
AATTGAACCAACGAACCATCCATTTCTGAATGAAGGCTGCTGAGAAGGCTGCTCGGGAGGCTGCCTCGCCTGTAAGTAGTGCATGATCCTGCCTTTGATTATACATTGATCGCGCTCAACGACAAGCTGTCTGATAACGATAACAATGGCGATAACGATGGCGATGACGACTGGCTTGAATGCGGGGCATACAGGACTACTCTGTTGGAAACTATGGCAAGCAAGAGATGAACAAGTCGGCTGATCGCCCATATCTCAAGCGCACTTCCATCTCGGAGATCTCTGCTGAGCATGTTGGCCAAACGGTCAACATTACTGCTCGTGTGCAAACAAGCCGTCCTACAGGTCTGTATTCTATTGCGTATGGCTCGTGCGATGACTATCGCTTCTCAATCGCATAGTCAGTGGCTGTAAATTAATATGTTCTTGTGTGTCTGCAATATAAATTGCCCACAGGCGCCAAGATGCTGTTTATGACTCTTCGTCAGCGATTCAACACGCTGCAGACTGTCCTGACGATTGATCAGGACAGTGTCAGCAAGCAGATGCTCAAATTCGCAACCTCGATCTCGCCTGAGTCGCTCGTTCTTGTCAGTGGCGAGATTGTAAAGGTTGATGTCTTGATCACTGGCTGCACTGTTCAGGAGTACGAGCTCAAGATCAAAAAGGTATAACACGCCCTCAAGGCTATCATATACAATGTCTCGTGCAATTCATGGCATTTAGTCTCAATCTGGCTGCTGTTTAACCAAACATAATCAATGCGCCATCCAGATCTTTGTTATCAGCGAAGCCTCTCGCCTTCCCTTCACTCTTGAGGATGCTTCCCGTCCTGAGTCAGAGATTGTCGAGGACTCGGGTTTCAGCAAAGTCAATCTCGACACCCGTCTCAACAACCGTGTGATTGATCTTCGCACAATCACCAACCAAGCTATTTTCCGCATCCAAGCTGGCGTCTGCAAACTGTTCCGCGACTACCTGGACCAGAATGGCTTCACTGAGATCCACACACCCAAGCTCCTTGGTGCTGCATCTGAAGGCGGTGCTAATGTCTTCCGCGTTACGTACTTTGACAGTCAGTTCATCGTGTGCCATGTGTCTCTTCTAGTGCATCTATTGATCTTTGCTTACTGACGATGGCCGACTCACTCAATCCAGGGAACGCATTTTTGGCCCAGTCTCCTCAGCTGTATAAGCAGATGATGATCTGCGCCGACTTTGAGCGCGTCTATGAAATTGCGCCAGTCTTCCGCGCAGAAGACTCAAACACCCACCGCCACATGACAGAGTTCATGGGACTCGATCTCGAGATGGCCTTTTATGAGCATTATCACGAGGTTCTTGATATCCTCGGAGGCCTGTTTGTGTCAATCTTCGAAGGCATTAAAACTACATATGCCAAGGAAATTGCAACGATTCAACGCCAATATCCTTTTGAAGAGTTCAAGTATCTTCCAAAGTCACTCATTCTTGAGTTCCCAGAGGCTGTCAAGATGCTGCGCGAGGCTGGTGTTGAAATGGGCGACTTTGATGATCTGAGGTATCTATCGATGCTATCTATTCAGCCTGCTTTTTGCACACTCTCTTGCCAGCATTTTGGTTATCTGACTGTATTCTTTTGCGATAGCACTGCCAATGAGCGCACCCTCGGTCGCCTTGTCCGCGAAAAATACAACACAGACTTCTTCATTCTGGACAAGTTCCCGCTTGCTGTTCGTCCGTTCTATACAATGCCTGACCCCAATCGTCCGGTTTGTGCTTTACAAGTCTTTACTATAGCTGGCTGCATGCCACTATTCTGATCTCGTTGTTCGCTAAACTCGTTTGCATTGCCTGTTGTGACTTTGCAGGGATACAGCAACTCGTACGACTTTTTCATCCGTGGTGAAGAGATTATGTCTGGTGCCCAGCGTATTCACGACGACGTGTTCCTCAAGCAGCGTGCTGAAGAGCATGGTGTTGAACTGCGAACCATTCAGCCATACCTTGATGCCTTCAAGTACGGTGCTCCTCCCCATGCCGGAGGCGGCATTGGTAAGCTGCTTCTGACTTAATCACGGCTTTGTGTCAACGGTTTTGTGCAAAACTCGACTGCTGACGATGCACCGATAACATCCAGGTCTCGAGCGCGTTGTGATGCTCTACCTCAACCTGGGTAACATCCGCAAGACCTCGCTGTTCCCTCGTGACCCCAAGCGTATCGAGCCTTGAGTCGCTGGACAGGCTCCCCAGCCATTTGACCGCGAATTCATATCAATCTGCCTCAGTTCGATGGAATGAAACACCTGTTTTTTAATTGTGGCGGTTGTGTCAAGAATATGGTGCGAGCGCACGCAGCTGCATCCTCGCTCGGTCGCAATCGAGATGCCAGACTCATGAATAGAGAACGGACCTACGCGTTAGAAACAGTAGATGTGTAATGCTACTCAAGGACAGCTCATTGAATCAGCTGTCACAGAGTAACGATGCAATCATGACAAGACAGAGTGAGATAGAGTGAAGTTGGATTGCTTTCTGTGTTGCCTCTGACCGGCAACAAGGGAATGACGGAGGGAACAAACCATAGCAGCAGTGCGGCAGCACTGATTTTCAGATTGATGACACTGCAAACAGTATAATCAAGGAATGTATGTGTGCTGGCTGCTTGCCATGATATAGCGATTGCTGCCGTCTTGTGTGCCATCGGGACAGCATGGATCTGGCAATACTCTCGATATCTCTCTGTGCTCTCGATGATATCAATCATCTTGTGTCAGGTGCCTGCTGTGCTCTTGCTACGCCGTTGGGGGTCACTGTCTCAATCAACTCTGCTCAACACACATATTCTCTGATCGCCAATCTCAACCAGAGCCAAACAACGTAACGAGCCATCGACTGCAAGATGTACCATCAGGCTGCAGACAAGTGCGGCAGGCAGCGTAATTTGCATCAGCCAACTCGCATTGGCACGGTCAGCATTAGATGTGGTGTGCGACAGAGAGTGACATTGCAATCACGATGGATATTACGACGAGAGTGAGATCCATGCTGTGACAAGATAGAATGGAACTATTCGAGTTGGATTGATTCTAGCAACAGTCATAGATGCGCTGTTGATTGAAGTGATGTGTGGAAGCAGCAAGCAGCAAGCAACATGGCGATGCTGAGATGCAGGCGAGAGTGTTGTATTCAAAATGGATTCGCCGATTTTGAGAGCCATTGGGGAACTTTGCCAAAGCTCACAAAAGAATCTCGACAAGATGACACAGCTCTTGGTTGGCATGCGTCGCGCGGCCGCAGTGGCGACAGCAGCACCTTCGCTGCTCAGACCCACGCTTGCGCCTGCTTCTTTGTATGCGTTCAACCAGCAGCGCAGCATTTATTCTCTTCCCAAGCGCATCCCGCCTGTTATGAGCAAGTTCGAGGTGGACGTCAAAGTCCTTGAGCTTGTCCACGACTATGCAAACGTTCCCGAAGACAAGGTGCGGTCTCACTCATATCTCTGATGGATATGGCAGCGATAAGCATTACTGCAAGCAGCATACCGATAGACGTGCACTGTCTAGAGAAGTGCAGGCTTTCGCTGTCTCTCGCTGTCGTTTGATTCAGCCGAAAGCGCCTGCATGTTGCAAGTTGCTGCCATCATCCAAGCAGTCTGCAATGTGCCTGGAGTGCCAACAATGAACAGAAGTGCTCAGAACCTGTGACACTCCTGTGCTTATGGCGCCTACAGATCAGCCGGCAAGTTTTGGAATTTACGGTGACTGGTTAACATTTTACGCCGTCTATTGCAGATTAACATGAACTCGAGCTTCATCCACGATCTGCTTATCGACTTCCATGAAAGGTTAGGACTGCCTCAATGTCGATGCTGCCTCTGATTGCAGGTTAAGCCAGTGACTATCTGCTAAAAGCTTTCGAATGCATGCGCTATCTGATTCTTTAGATATGGTTTCTACACGGAACTCGTGGATACCTTCATGCTGGATGTCAGAAGCACCACGTAAGCATCATGCTATATTCTGTTGTGGTTGTAATGCACCTGATCTACCAATCTCCGCTGACAATTTCAACCCTTTAGTCGCTTCACTAGGGACCTCAAGTCTGCACGGGAGGCTGCTGACTGGGCAGCCGCTCTCATGGAGCAGGAGGGTCGGCTCAAGTCTTAAAACTCATTAAAGCCCCTAAACTTCCCTTGCATTCTGATGTTTACCGAGCAACTGTGGCAATCGTTATATGCGTTTACCGCAGCGCTGTTTATTCAACCATAACGCCGGTGCTTTGCCCTGAATTTGGACCAGTGCCTGAGCTGGTGCCAGATGGCTTTATATATCCAAGCGATCCCTCTGGCTTCCGCCTATCTCTTCGCGAAGCCTCCCGAGAAGAGTAATGCTCCAAGATCTGATCGGCAACATTCTTGACCTAAAACACGTTCATAGTGGCTTTTGTCAGCCCACGCATACTGAGTGTGGAAAGTATTGGGAAGATCGCAGCGCGATCTGTTACACAGCAAAGCAGCGGGGTAATAACCTCTTGTGGCCGCGAGAGAATCTTGAGGGTCCTGCGCTGCTCTTCCATCAAATGTGCACTGGTTTCCTGCACAACTCGGTTGCGTTCGCGAATAGCCTCCTCTTGTGCCTGTCTGTACAGCTTAAAACTACGTTTTGATTGCTTAGTTGACTCTATAACGACCTGGCGATACGTTGGCAGATTTAGTGTGCAAACAGCCACAACAAAGTCGGTCAAGGATTATGGCAGAAGCAAATGATGATATTGTGGACATGTTCCCAGACAAAACACGTTATCAGAAAAAGGATATTTGCTCGGATCCACACGTATTGCCTCGCGTCGGTGGATGGTTACAGTTCGCTGGTCGCGCGAAACGCCAAGCGATTTTAAGTACTGATCGACAATCGGGCTGTTCTGGTATATGTTGAAATTGACACGCTTTGTTTGGATCGAGGCACCTATGTAGCTTGAAGGGATTTGCTGAGTGTTTGCACCAACATGTTGGACGTACAGAACAGTAGTGGAAGCAGAGATGGTCAGCTAGACACCATAGGATATGCATAGTGATTGATCAGTGTATGTATTCATACCTTGGAGTTGGTTTTAAGCACATCAAGGTGATCCCCTTGCCCTTGCTTTGGCATCACAGCATCCCGTCCAAATGTGGTTGCTGTGAAGATCAAGCAGACAGTCGTTAAAACGATTGAGATTGTAAAGGACTTGATTTGGTTGCTTACCTCTTCGCTGTGCCATTCGTTGTGTAACAGCCTCGCTTTCAGCGTCTTCTGCACGACGACCAATACGCGATTGAACAATCTCAATTGGCCAGTGAGAGCAGGATGGATTGAATGGCGTGATCCCTGGTTTTATACATATGAGAGTCAACAAGCTTAGAAACTGCACAGTTGGTGTGTAAGACTGAGCTTATAGAAAAGAACAATCATAGAGTACCGCTTAAAAGATGGAATAAGTCATCGCAGAGCTTGGTCTGAAAGTCCTGCTCAAAGTACTTGAAGGATTGCGAATATGCTTCTCGAAGTGCTGTATAAACAGCCTGTGCATACAGCTCTGGCAATGTCTGTCGGTTGGCGATCGCAATGCAAAATACCATACACGATATGCAGCGCAATTCCACAACGTTGATCAGATCCGGGTAAGTGACAATGAAACCCCAAACACACAATCACAGATATACGACGAACCTGAAAAAACTCATCCTTGTCGTCTCCTTTAAACCTTAAAAATAGGTTCACATACATCACTGAGGCATCTGCAATAAGGTCTTTGCATTCATGCACCATGTTTGGCCGCCAGTTGCTCAGGAATGTTATCCAGAATATGCAGACCATCAGACTTTGAGATGCATCGGTTAACAGGTAGAACTTCCATTTCTTATATAAATTTGGCTATATACTCAAAGACAGTATCCATCAGGTCAGACTGTGTCTGTCAAATTCAGAAGCATTGTGCTCAAAGTCATGCTGTATAGGTGTACCGTTAGATCTGTATTTGCCTCGATTGCGTTCAGTAAATGTGTTCGTGTAGACACGCCATTTGGCAGCATGGGATGAGATTGATCATAAAGAAACTCGGCATGCTAACAAGTAGAGATGAAAGGTCCGGTCCGAACTATGTCAGTTCGATACACAGTTTAAGTTGCAGTTGCAGTTGAGAACTGTGAAATGCGACGAACCTCGATCATTTGAGTAGCCTGGCGCGTTGTGAGATTGGCCTTGATGTTTGATACACGGCGCGAAGGCAGATCGAGCTTTCCTGGGTCAGATGATTAGTGATTCGATTAATCAGAGGCAGATATGAGCGTGTATGTGTCAGTTCGCGTTCTAGTGATCCGGCGGTCTTGTTTATTTTGGAGTATGGCGTAGAGCCAGCTGTCGAGTTGAGACCCTATGATTGGATTTGAATCTACCTGTCATGAGTGGGACACTGCTACTGAAGCTCGGACTGCGAACCGTCGAAATTCGTTGGGATTGCGGCCCGGTGACCTCTGGTTGATTTGGCACGGTTGAAGCGAATGAGATCTTTCGTGAAGAAATCGAGGGTGGCTCAACGAGGGTGTGATTGTCGATCTGGGCTGATGTAGCAGGCAATGCTTGCGATGATATTAGCTTTTGATGAGTTTGTTGAGCATCCTGCTGCCGTTGGTGTGACGCAAGTTCAAGAAGTTCCTGCTGCTCTCGCTGCTCTTGCTGTCGCTGGATGTCTTCCATGACAAGTTTGAGATGCGGCAGGTCCTGTCCGATTCGAAGCTTGGATGTCAACAAGTTTACGTGATCTCCGAGCAGTTGCAACTCACGCTGTCCCATCGCTGTCGCAGATAGAGAAACGTCAGAGCTATCCAGCAGAGCAATCAGCAGTGGCTTTAGACGCATACTCACGAATGATGCCGGACAGTTTACTCTTGATCTCATCAGGCTTCACAAACATTGACATTTGCTCTGGCTGTAGCTGGTCAAGCCTTTGCAACATAACTCCAGATGTTGATGCTGTAGTGTTACGATCAAGGCAGAAGCACGTTCAGTGTTTGAATAACAAACAGCATCAGCATGACCAGAGACGTCGTGGCAAGGCTGCACGATTGAGATGCGCTTACAAAGATCCTTGCTCGCTTCGAATGGCGATCCTGATCCTGGTCCTGTTGCAGGTAAGTCCGATGCCCTTGGCCATGCCTCGTTTGGAAGATTCCAGCGCTCTGAATGCGGCCTGGTTTCGCTGCCGACATAATCCTTTGGGAGCTTATCAATCTTATGAAGATACTCTGCCGATGCTCTGATCTCTGGCGGAATTTTTAGGATACCGCCATCGGCCGGCACGAGAACCATTTTCTTCCCTGTCAGGGAATCTCGTGCCAGGAGTGTCTCGACTGATTGGTTTTCAATGTCCTTGAGTCTGGGAGGTCCGCCTCTGCTCAAGGTCAGAGGGTCTGTAAAGCCAGCAAGCCGATCTGAAAGATCATTATCTGGAGCCTTTTCGAGTAAGTTGGCCGAGTCTTGCGACGACGCCTGCTCTGCTACGCGCCTTTCTTCTTCAATCAGCTCGGCTTGCTCGCCCTGGATATATTCATCGAGAGTCCGCACTGGCGGCTTTTCGGTTCGTCTTTGCTTTGCTGCAGATCCTTCGCGTGAGCCAGCTGCATCAGTGCCAACACCAATGCCTACGCCAACGCCAATGCCAATGCCGGTACTGGCGCTTGCATTGCCTCTCTCGCTATTTATGGTGGCAAGCTGTGCGAGATCTGCCGCCTGGCTCGACATAGCCAACAGGTTCGCAGCCATAAGGAGAAAGGTTTTGATCAAATATGCAATCTTCGCTGGACAGGATCAAAACGAACGGAATGCAGCACAGAAAGCTTGCGCAGATTCGACCAGGCGACTTCCAACTGCGCCTGCAGGTGCAAGTTCTCGAGCGACTGCTGCTCCTGTCACACCTACCATCAGCAGTAGATGGTCAGTGGTCTTTTGACTAGCGACTCCACGCCATGTATAGCCAATATCGCAACTGTGCAACTCACGAGACAAGGGCAGTAGCCGCTCACAGCACAGGCAGCGACGAAGGCAACCAGGCGACGGTGCGTGTGGCTCATGTCGTCGTTGGCGATGACAGCGCAGTAGCAACACTGGAACTTGTGAATGGTATAGCAACCCATCTTCCGCTGCGTCTCTCTGGTCTGGCACGTTTACTAACAGCTTCACGTCAGACGAGATTGATCAGATCTCGGCTGGACAGCATCTCACTCTCTCAAATGTACGTGCCAGGATATCCCATGGCTTCATGATCCTCAAGTCCGAGCCGTTTGCTGCAGCTGTTTTGACGGGAGATCAAGACCGCGGACAGACCACCAATGCAGAGCACAGAGTCTGCTTCGAGAACTGCATCTCAAACATAGAGTTCGAAATGATCAGGTCATAATGAAGACATGAACCCATCAAGCAACTCTGTCTCGAGACTACTGGCTTACGCTATGAAATGCACTCTGACAGCAGCAAAAGTCTATTGCCTTATACACCGGCCATCCTTCAGGGATGAGCGGTGAGCGATGCTGAATGTTGAAAGAAAAACAAACGGATATGCCAAACGACGATTTACATTGCAAGAAGAAGCTTTAGAAGAGCTGTTCGCCGTTAGCCTGGACGATCTGCTGAGCAATGCGGTCAAGATCCTTCTGGCCATCAGGGGAGATCTTGCGGCCACCAGACTGGTCCTTCTCAAGAACCTTGATCTTCTCGAGGGCCTGCAGGACGTGGCGTGCGATGGAGCCAGAGCCGACGCCGCTGTGGTGTGGGCGGTTGCCACGGTTCTTGCGGCCACCGTAGTTCTTCTTCAGGCCGCCAACACCGACACCGCGACGGAGGTAAATGTGGCGAGCAACCGATGCTATACAAGAACACGAGTCAGCGCCGTGAACAGATATAATCTTGAACAGCAGCAGCAGCAGCAGGACGAAGACTGCTTACCGGCACGGACATAGAACCAGTCGGGATCATAGGGAGCAAGCTCCTTCTGAGTGCTGGTCTTGACAAGGTCAACCCACTTGGGGATCTCGAGCTTGCCGGTGCGCTTGAGGTAGGCAGAGTATGCCTTGATGAAGGCGTGCGAGCTGACGTCCTTGACAGTGACTCCGTGACCCATTCTGTATTAAATCGGCGAGCGAGTAAGATGTCAGTAATGTTGTATCGCATTGTATCGCGCTATTGAGCTCTGATAGCGAGAGTGGACGACAGCATGCTAGTTGCAGTTGCAGTTGCAGTTGCAGTCGAGGCTCATAGCTTCATATTGATTACAGAACCGCTTATTCAAGCCGTGCTCCCTCCATCCATCCATCCATCCATCCGCATGGAATTCATGCCGACGGAAAGTAGGACAGCCGAGGCGACTGTAATTGACGGTGTGGGCGACTACTGCCATTGCGATGGTGCAAGCGGCTGTTGTTGCGGCTGCAGCTGCTGTCGTCATTGCGTCTCATGGCGTAAATGCTTGCCTGTGTGTGTGTGATGCAACACCAATCAAAGCGGTGTTTGAAATCGAAGCACAATCCTGAGAACGCGCAAACTCAAATTGGCTACAACTGACGGTTTATTTGATGATGGGCGTTACATCCTTGGACATATCTGCGGCATCGCCAACAAGTCAGTAAGAATATCGAAGCCCGATTGAGAATCCGTAGTATTCAAGACCCACCGATTCCTTTAAGATGCTTATTAGTGACATTGAAGCGTGGCTTTCGCTTGGCTTTGACTTTAGCCTTGACTTGCACGCCTTTGTTAATGTCAATAACCTCCATCGATTTGAGTCCAGCTAGAAATCGAATGCAGTTGGTAACAATCAGGGGTCTGGTTAGGCCATAAACGAGCACATTAAGCAGCCAACTGAGTTAAAACGAACCTTTGTGAAGCTCCTTGGATAGATCGGCCTCGAGAGGTAACTCGATTTTGCCCCACTCGAGCTTAAAATCTACAAACAGAATATCAACGAGTGCTCGAGAGCAGTCGGATACAGATCTGGACAGCGGTGAATCGATTCACACTCCAAACAGACCTTCAGACATTTCTAGATTCAGTTCGCGGTTATTGAAATACACAAGCTTTGGAACGCCGTCCTTGCGAACCGTGATGATTGATTTTTCAGCGTCGAGATCCTAATCATATTATAGCATGCAGAAAGTATCAGGGGCTTGCTTAAACCCTTGGTGCATAAACAGTCATGGCGGCCTTGCATATGGTTACAGACCTCGATCAGCGTTAGAATACTATTGCAAGAATCCTTTAGCTCCTTGACATCCATTCCTGCGTTTCCTTGATGCCGTTTTAGCAATGCAAGCAAGTCATCTTTGGACCGGATATTATAGACAGGCTATATGGGCACACGTTAGTTTGAGTTGACATTGGCGACAGCTGGTCTTGACCGCCATCCATGAGTCGATCTGCCAAACCCGAACCTTGTATTCGAACGTTGCTCGTGCCTCGTCGTAAAATATCCTTTCGTTATTACAAACGCTGTGAAACAGCTCGTCGTTCGAAGCGATGTTGATGGCGAGCTTGCGAATGATGTCGTTGTTGGTCAATGGCTTTTCCTCGGTCTAATATCACAGGCTCGTAAGTCTCGCTCTCAGCAGCCATGCAGGACCACGGGACAGCGGGCACCAGGGGGTGTTGACGCTATTCTGACCTTGAGCAAGGTGATGATATCAAACAGCATGCGACTGACGGAGCGGTTGTCTGCCGAGTACAGCTGCGGTACTTTGGTTTGGATACCGCCTGTGCTGGGTGCGCTGCTTGCGCTGGCATTTGTTGCAGAGGCATGGGCTGGCTCTTCTGCCGTAACAACATAGGCTTGCTTTTTAATAATCGGTGCAGCCAGCATTCTGCGGCGGAGCTCATCTCTGGAGCCCTCCATCTGAAGTACAACGGCTATATGTGTTGATTGATCGATAGCCTTGCTCTGGCAGTGGTATTATGGCTGTTCGGGAAACCAGCAAACCAACAAACCAGCAAAACAACAACGAGATAGCACGCCAGCAACCAGTCGATCCAATGCTGAAGATGCTCTCAAAACCACACAATGAACCAAATTTCGAAATGATATGACGTAGGGTTGGGTTTCTTTTCAACAGTTATGATGCCGATCGTATTCGACCTCCACTCAATCATCTGGAATGGGATTGATCAGAAGGAGTTCTTGTTGGCGAAGACCTGTAAACATCGCATCATGCAGTAGCAGATATACCACGAATTAACAGCGTTCGGTTAGCATTCAAGATTCAGATCGATGCATGGCTGCTCTCTGCAACAAGAATAGGAACGAATACAATATTATCTAAGCAGTTCTGGTTTATAGAACGCACCTTTTCGACAGCCTGGCGAGCCGTCATGATTTCTTCGGCATCGCGGTCGGGCAGCTCGATCGAAAACTCGTCCTCAATAGCCATGGTGATCTCGACTTGGTCGAGGCTGTCGAGTCCAAGGTCGTTGGTGAAGTGTGCGTCCAGCGACAGCTGAGGGTATGCAAGTGCATGCATAGCCAGGAGGCACGGGCGAACGAGGCGGGAGATAGTGCGTTGGTATAAGCAGCATGTTGCACAGGACAGCACCCACGCAAAGCAGCCAAAGAGAGTTCGTTTGGTGTTGTTTTGGTCATCGTGCAAGCGTTCAAACATGCAGCAAGGGAGGCGGTCAGTCCCAAACATGGCATGGGGTACATATTGGTGGCAGGGAGAGTGCAGGTAGCTCGAGAGGGAGAGAGCGAGCCTGTCGATGGCAAGGCCGCATGGTGCAGTGCAGCCTGTGCCCAAAGTATATGTGCCGCACCTTGCTCGCCTCGACCTTGTCAAAGTCCCGCAGAACCTGCAGAACTCTGTCCTCGATCTGCTGAACAGACAGAGGCCCTGGGCCGTCCGAGAAGCAGCGCTTGCTTGCAACGGCCCATGCAGGGGTGGACATACGAGTGAGGAGTGTGCTACGCTGTGCAGGGAGAGCAGCTGCGAGACGAGGAGCCGACAGAGAGCGTGCGAGCGCGCGGGCGAACATGGCTGTTGTCTTTTGTTGAGGGCAATGTGTAAACTTGATTTTCTCACCGTCAATGGATGCGCTGCGCTGTTCGCATCGTCCATTGTCGATCGGATGCCAGGTGCTGCCGATGGCGCTTGGTCAAATCGACTTGTCTGTGGAATAAGTCAGATCTGCAACAGTGTCTCCATAGCAGAATACCGACGCTTTGTTCTCGGTCATCTTTTAATTGCTCGCCAATATGTTTGTATATATCAACTGAGCAGAAAACATCGCAGCCCGGTCTCATTCGAATCCCATGGTTCAATCGGCATCGATGATACAATCGCAGCGTGCACTCTTTGAGCAACTCTTGAAGACATGGTACGCAATATCATCATGTTTGGTTATCCTGGGCAATAGTGCCAAACATATGTCGAAGCATAACGCCGAAAACTTGTCTATTTGATGAATTACTGATCTGGCTGAAAGGCTAAATAACACTTGAATAGCGACGCGGTAGGTCACCACAATCACAGACTATAGAATACCATTCACGGCACAGCAGTGGAACTCGAACCATTCAGATAAAATGAGTGATACTCATCACAGCAAACGCCACAACAATCGTGTTATTGAACAAAGCAGTTTGAGCTTCACAGCAGCAACAGTCAATGGTATCGATGTGGATTGGTTTATTCACTCTGTTGTGTTTTGGTTGTCCATCTTCATCTTCATATTGCTGCTGCATCTGATTCGCAGAATGGTCAGTGATCTCATCATATCCACTGACCAGTGCTGTCTTGGCAGTTCGCATGGCAATCTGTGCTTTCTTGCCGATGCTCAACATACAATCATCGTCAAACAGCATGATGTGCAGATCACTGACATGCTTGACACAAGACAGGACAACAGTGATCAGACCAAGCGAGCTCTCGTCATTGCCAAGATCCACAGCCATCCTGTCATGTGTGACCCTGCGATCTGTGCATTGCTGAGGCTGTGGCAATAACAAGTGGCAACTGTGTCTGTTTGATTGCAATATCATCGCTTGTGAGTATTGTGAGGCAGGCACAGCCATGCATTTGGTGAGACTGCATCCATTGTGAGCAGCCACACGACTTGCAGCTGCATCGTGTTGATCCAAACAAGCACATGCCATCATCATAATCGATCTAGACAATGACAGACTTGGTAACTGACGTTCCTGCAGTGCACACGATATCACAAATCATATCATCTGGAATGCTGTTCTGTGGAATCTGCGACAGGCTGTCGTCATCTTGTGTGATCTCAGATGCAGCAAGGATCAGGTTGCAGCACAAGATGATGCACTG
>JH393012.1:17785-39524 GCA_000235945.1 Homolaphlyctis polyrhiza JEL 142
GAACTCACAGTAACGTGAGTTTGAAAGTATTTTAAGTAAGTGCATTGCTTTGTGTCGCCAACATGCCAACTTGTGCAGATGGGCTTGGGATGCTGACGATAGTCGCTTGTGTGATTTGCAAATGGACCGTCGATTTATCAGAACCCAGAATGAGGTCAATTGAAAACAAAAGTCGGTGAAACTGCAGCGAGCGCATTCTCTGTTGGCTGCTGCATACAATCGCACTCACTCGGTGGTGGACTCTGTCCTAAGAACATCATTGCATCATAGATTTGGCTGCTGTTGTGATCTACTAATCATAGATATACCCCCATACTGCCATTCCACTTTCAACAACAACATCAACATGCGATTCATCCCATAGAAGCACAAACCACCCATATTCACTGGTCACAACAATCAAGCCATAGCATAACACGACTTATTTAGATCTGTGTCCGTGTTGTGCTGCTGCTTCTGGTGACCATCAACCAACAATCAACAACAGCAACTCCATGCCAAACACTCTCAGTGCACATCACCATGCAATATAGTTCAATAGAATACAAGATGTGTTGGTTGTTGCAACACACAATCGCAGTAGAGACATTCAAAGCAGAGCGATTGTAGCATCAAGGCAGCAACGAATGGAAGGAGGGGGAAAGCAGATAGAGCCGGCGAGATACAGATAGATAGATAGAAGCAGAGCACTATGACAGTCGGCATAGGCAAGCAGCGCATCCCATCACACAACACTGTATACTGCCGCTGTGCTTGTCGATCCCATACACACACAATGGAGCACATTCTGGTTCTGTCTTGGATATCGATGTCTGACTTCATTTCATGCTCCAAGTTTCTCGGTAAAGTCCCAGAGCTTCTCGGCGAGCTCCGTATCTTTGCCAAGTGGCGGCTTGCAGCGACTATAAAAGCCATTTTGCTGTTTTCAAAGCGGCCCACATCAACTCAAAAGAGCAATGGTCTCGACGCTGAATGCGCTGCGTGTGCTATGCCTTCTGTGCCCTTTGCTTGTTACTGCGACCAACACCAACACTCATGATAGCGCCAAGGTCGACATAGAGGTTGCTACTTTGGAGCCATCGACAGACGATATTGTCTGTACTGTTCTCGACGATGGATCAACCGATTGCTACAGCCGCATCTTCCAGCCAACATCGGAGTTCCAGATCATTCGAGAAGGCCAAGCAATCCCAAAGGGCCTGCATGTTCGCATGAACTGGCAGACAGGTGTCAAGGAGGCCAAGTTTGTTGATGGCCATGAGCAATCCAGTTCGATTGCAGCAGCACAGGTTGGCGCAGCAGCCGCCGAGCTGTCGGTTGTCCAAGTTGAGACGAATGATGCTGCGGCTGACGTCAGTGCTGGAGCCACCATCAACATCGCTGACAGCAGCATCGCTCGCGGCTTGACTATGGAAGAGACTCAGACACTTGAGATGCAGTTGAAAGCGATCGTATCCTCTAGTAACACTACGGACAAGGCTGTGTTGCTGGACGAGCTCGAAGAATCGATGCATCATATCGACGTTGGTATCAGCTTTGCTCACAGCCAGATCGGCATCCCTGCGATGCTGGACTTTGCTGAAGACAGATCCAACTCCAATGAGATACGTGCCCAGGCAGCACTTGTGATTGCAAATGCGCTGTCCAACAATCCTGATGCAAAGAAGCTTGCGGCCAGATTCGATATCGTCTCAAAGGTCTGGAAGCTGCTCGAAACTGAGATCAAGACGCAGCCAACAAGCCAGCTGCCCAGTCGGTTCCTCTTTCTGCTTGCGGTTGTACTGCGCTCCAATCTAGATGCGATACGCGAATTCACTGACAGAAACGGGATCGATGGACTGCGCAAGCTGGCTGTGTGGTTCGGCAGTGCACCCGAAGCTGCACAGGTAAAGATGCTGCATCTAATCACAGATGTATTAGACAACACACACTTTGAGCAGGGTTCAGCCATAGTCAAGATTGAGGGTTTGGATGCCGAGCCATGGTGCCGCATTAGTGCCAACTCAGTGCTTTCAGATGCGCTGCGGGACGCGGCAGCGTCACTATTATCGATGCTGCAAGATCAACGACTATGCCCAAAATGAAATAGTTTGTGACAGTACGTAAAGACACAAAGCATCTTGAACTCTGCACAAACAAACACTTTTTACTTGTTTCTTGCTCACAGCAAATGGCAAATAAGCTTCTACCAGGCACGGGCTCGACAGGACTCTGGGGCTTCTCCAAAGCCCTTGATTTGCAGGACCCAGGTACGCTCGCTGCATCAGAACAAGAAACAGCCAGAAATAGGAGCTCTTGGTATATTGCAACAGACAGAGTATCTAATGAATGTCCGTATACTATCAACATAGAATGCATTCTGGCTGAAAGGGACATACACACGGTGAAGCCTGAAGAGACCAACACAGCTGCTGCTGAATCAAACGAGTGCTTTGATGTGCTTCTGGTTGGTTCAAGCGACGTCCGCCACATTCTAAAGACGGCAGGACGCGCTTGGCGTCATAAGAAACGGAACATCAATGTATGTCTGTTTGTTTGTTTGTCCCTTTGTTCTGCAACAGATCCACCGTATCATTCTCAAGTTGGTTAGTGTCAAGAGGCTAATCAAGCAACACATGATATCATCTACGCAAACGGCCAGTTCCACATCATCGAAACTCAGTCATCACTGCTCGCAAGGAACATGCTTCTGCTCTCAACTATTTTCGATCCGCTCGATGATATTGGACTGCATGGTGACTGATCATATTGGTGGCATTCAATCAATTGCAGTGTGTCCTGATAAAACCTAGCGCGTGCAACCATCCTGAATCGATGCTTGTTGTTATACTTCAGAACGAGTCGAG
Source organism: Homolaphlyctis polyrhiza JEL 142 (assembly GCA_000235945.1). NCBI lineage: Eukaryota > Fungi > Chytridiomycota > Chytridiomycetes > Rhizophydiales > Homolaphlyctis > Homolaphlyctis polyrhiza. Next base: position 20,632 of record JH393012.1, read on the forward strand.
CTGTTTCTGGAATGCTATGGAAACCTGCTTGTGCGAAAGAAAACAGCCGATTGGATCAACGCACAAGCTGCACAGCTTATTCGGTAAGCATAGTTCAAAAGGATCATAAATAAGAAGGTGCTCTGGCCAAGATTTGGAGAAGGTCAATCATCTCACAATCGACCTGTGATGCGTGTAGAGCCATGACAGATGGCAAAGGCGTGCTTGGCAAGCTGATTGATTTCTCGGCCTTGAAGTTCCGGGAGCGCGACGATATCGAGTTTGTCTTCAAGTTCTGGGCAGATCCCAAACGCAACTTTGATGCAAAGGCACTCTGGTAAGTGAATGCCATTCTGTCTGTGTTCTAGCATAACAAGTAAGATGGCAGGAAACTGTAATCTGGTACTGCAGTATACCAGGATATGTCAGCACACAAACAAGGTAGATCAACCATCGAACAGTGTTCTGATGAGTTTGACATTGTGAAAAGGGATAATCGACTGCGAATGTACTACGGCGTGCGATACGACTCAAGGGAGAACGCCATAGACTGGGACTATCACATGCGACTTCGAGAAGCCGATTCCAAGATGTCGATCGTATTCAAGCAGGAGTTTATGCGATGGCGACTGCATGGCACAGCGTTTGAGGTTCGCGAGTCGACCTACGATTGCGCAAACAGATCCATGGCGACGGTGGATATCTTGAAGCAAGATGGCGTTGGTACCGTAAAATGGGGTTACTTTAGCGATATTCTGCTGGGTCCGTACCTTGCATATGGCACGGATACAGAAGCAAAGAAGATGCTCGAGACTGCCAATGGCATGCACAAACATGCAAGTTTTGTTTCCTTTTGAGATGACGCTATTCGATTTCTACCGTGTCATGATGCTATATGAGACATTTAAGCCGGCAAACTGACGCTCGAACAAATACAGACGTCGCAGGAGATATCTGAATATAATGTTCGCGCAATCGTACATGAGCTCGTTACAGGCACTCTATATGAAGAAGACCAAACACCGAAAATCATGCAAACCGGTAATCGCTGTCTAACTCTTTCTCTCTTTCTCCCTCAATCATAGCGTATCAGCATTGCATCTTCTCAAGTCTTGCATCCAGTGGCTGATTTCATGCATGCTGATCATCAGCAGATAAGCCGACACACAATGCCATCGATTCAATCAAAATAACATATCTGCCATGCGACGCATCGATAACATTTGACAAGAAACGAGCAAAGTACACGAACAAGTTTCATAGGATTTTCATCTCGTGTGCAATGGCCCACAGGATAACAGATGCGGTTCATTTGCTGCATCCCGATGGCCAAATCATCATAGAGACTGCAAAGTAAGTAGTTGTTGGCGGGGGGGGGGAGGCAGGAAATACATACGCATAGGTGCTAGAGCGCGTGCTTGTCTTGTCTTGGACTGGACTGGACTGGACTGGAACGGCTGACGCATGTCAATTGGTCAGATACATGATTGAGCTGAACAAAGATCAAGTAGCTGCATTCCGCGAGAAGATGGATGAGCTTGCGACTGCTGCAGGGCTGAAGCGCAGATACCCGCTCCTGCTTGAAACCAATGTCGAGTTTATGCTTTATGAAAAAGCAATAGTATAAAGTGCATCGCTGCCTCTGTTAGAGGTTTGCAGTTATTAGTAGTACTGTTATTTTACATATATGTTCTATTCATCGAATCCGCCGTCAAAGCCGCCATCAAAGCCACCATCGAATCCACCATCGAATCCACCATCGAATCCACCATCAAAGCCGCCATCAAAAGCATCAAAGTTGGCAGTGTTTTTAGCTCCACGACCACGCCGAGATCCTCTTCCACGACTCGCACTGCGTGCACGCGTCGCGCCTCGCCCACCACGCGCGGATCGACCGCGACCGCGGCCACGACCACGTCCACGACCGCGTGTCTGATTGTTGCCCTTATTCGGACAATTACTCGCAAAGTGGCCATGCTGCAGAGTGATTGGTATGCCGTGCATTTGTTGCTGGTCAGTTCCAGCAGACTATGTTTCATAAACAAGCCAGAGAGCCTTACCTCTTGGCAATTGAAGCATGCAAGATCAGTGGCACCACCACCGCCGCCACCACCGTTGCCACCGCCATCATCGTCTGCCCACTCAAAAAAGTCGCATCTGGCTGCTGTTTTGGTGCAGGCATAGAACTTGCGGCCTTGGTTCTTGCCTTCCTTGAAGACTGTCTTCAGTTCAGCAACCAACTCGCAGTGACAGCGCTTCCGATTCACACCAGGCTCTTGTTGGCCACCTCCATATTGAGCACCAGTAGCACTTCCACCAGCTCCAGCACTGCCTGCGAATCGACCAGGAGCAGCAGCAGGAGGTCGCTGTTGCCGCGGAGGCTCGTCGGCCCACTATCGCAGAGCACACATGGTAATCTGGTGTCAGCCAATCCAAAAACGCGTTGGCACAATCAAGCATATGAGATGGAGCACCAACCTGGAAAAAGCTGCACCGCGTCGGATCATCTCGATTCTTGCTGCATCCAAAGAACTGTTTGCCTTGGTTTTCGCCCTCCTTGCGGACTGTCAGTAGAATCGAGGGAATATCGCACCGACAAGCAATGTTGCCTCCGTTGATGACGGTGCGAATAGCCGGTGCCGCATTGTTTCTGCCATGCGCTTGGTTATTGGCAAACGGAATGTTCCCATATGCATCGTTTTGCTGCCAGCCTTGCTGATTCGCAGCTCCAAGTGGCGGCACAGGTGCTGGCAAGGGTTCAGGCCGATGTCCACCAGCATACGGTGCCGTGGTCTGTCCATAAGCGCCAGAATCAGTTGGTAAGGCATCTGCTTATATGTGATATCGGGATACGGATATAACGAAAGATGTGTTGGCTTACAGCTCCAGTTGGATTAAATTGCTGTTGCTGCTGCTGCTGCTGTCTTGGTTGAGTAGCAGCACGGCTAGCAGCACGATCAATGTTAAATAGCTCGCGCAGCATCTCATCGCACCAAAGACATGCTTCATACTATACACCAAAATAGCAATATGTGGTCAGATTTAGCGCCAAAGTAACAGCAAACAAAACCAAGTGACATAACATGGCAGATTGACTGACGTTTGGATATAAATGAACGGGAACAGAGCGTGGCTTGAAAGTCATGATAAGTCTGTGGACCTGAGCGTCGGGATTGCTGCAAAATCCACATAGATTTTCAGACAGAACAACGGCCGTGACAAACTCGGGAAGGAACACGCTCTCTCGGCATGCCGGGTATCCTTCACAACCTGGCAAAATAGCCAGCATAGTCAGACAATGCATTTGATATCGTTTGAATGTGATGTACTGAATCCCCACCAATCATTGTGCAGCCGTTTGCAAGTGTTTTCATGGTCATTGGCGCACGGCATTTTGGACAGTTGCGAATGAACAAGCCCTGTTCACGCTCTGCAGGCTGTCGGAAACAAGCAAGTCAGACATTGGGTCAGCAGCAGATCAATCTGATGCCAAGTGCATGGATAGATTGAGAATTAACGCAGCAATCTGACTTACTGGCTGTATATCTGGTTCATGGCCAAACAGCCGTGCGCATGCTTGGTCCAGTTTCTCTGCTTGCTGGAATGCCACTGCAAACGCATTTCGATAAGCAGCAATGCTTTCGGCGACAACATCATCTCGTGCTCGAACGCCGTCACAGATGTGCTTCATGCTAGCTTCCGTCTATCTCAGAAAGCCGAGCCAGAATACCAGACATCGTATCAGCGACTATGCACGGTATGAGATCTGTATGCAGTCGACAGCATAAAATGCACGCACCTTGCTCCGCAGCAACGGCCGCGAAAGCGACATCTCTATATCCATTTCTTCGTAGGCAGTAACTAGAGCCATTCCCAGAGTTGTTGGGAAGAAGAAACCATTTTCCTTTCGTGCGTACTCGCGCTCAAGGATTTTCTTGATGTGTTCATGAATCGTGGCATCAGTGCCAATGCCACTATTATCCATCAGCGTGATAAGATCAGCCTCGGTCAGCAGAGCCGGCCGTGTTGTTTGGCCAGCGTGCATCTCTAATACGGACGGACGCACGCGCTCGCCAATAGCAAACGTCGGGATGTTGCAGTCGCTCCATTTTTCGAATGGATAGACATCAAGATAGTTTCGCTCAAGAATCATCAATCCTGATCGCATTCAGAGACGTCAGCATCAACTTGGACGAAGCATGCAAGCATGAATAAACTAGCAATGCAGACACACCTTTTGCAGTAAACCTTTCACCAGCAATGTCCAAGTCGACGATTGTTTCCTGGCCTTTTGCTGCAGCAGAGCAACACGCTAGAAAGCGGCGCGTCACAAAGTCGTACACCGCTTTCGCTTCGCCCGTGAGCGTAAAGTCTGCGCGCACTGGATGGATAGGTGGATGTGCCTGGTCATTGTTTTTTCCCTTGCGCGGCTTGCAAAACTTGCCATTCAACAACCTGTAGAACCAAGATTTGCCGCGCATCAGTTTAGATGATCGGATTGTATATGTATAGCGAGGCAAGAGTAGAAGCAGATATCTTACTCGCGCGCATATGTGCCCCAGTTGGGATCTTGTGTTTGCTTTTCAATCAACGGCATAAGTTGAAAGTTGTCGTCGAAGCAATCTGTTTCTGTTCTTGGATAGCTGATAATACCCTGGTTATACAGCGCCTCGGCAATCTGTGACAGGACATGCATCATACAGACGCATTATCAGCACCACAGCATATACAGATGTAGTCTACAAGCCAACGATTTGGCTTACATGCATTACGCGATCAGAGCTCATCTTCAAGCTTCGCGATGCCGTCTTTTGCAGCTCGACAGTCGTCAGTGGCAGAGGTGCCCTATCGAATGGAACCAAACAGATCATCAGTCACTGGATTGGCTGACTGAGCATTCTGGCAACCAGGCATCCAACGCACCATTTCGATTTTGGTTTAGCATTTACATTCACAATGGTGCCGACAGGATCGTCGACACACATTTCATACAGCACAAGAACAAGATGCTGATCAAACAAATGCCCTCGAGACCAGTTGAAGGATGCCTTGATGCCATCCTTTTCGACAACGACATCAATCTTCCAGAAGGGCTCCGGCACAAAGTTTTTTGCTTTGAGATATCTATCAATCACGAACCACAGCGTCGGAAACTGACAAGGGCCATAGCTAAGCACTTTTTTATCCTCAAGCTCGTGAAAGCGCTTTTGCAGTCGAAGTGTCTGGAAACGTGTGAATACAGCGCCAATGCGGAGATCAAGCTCCGTGCGTGCATCGACGGCTGCAGCAGCACGGAGGTCAAGCTCGCCCAGATTGTTCCAAGCCTGTTTGATCTCACTGGTTTCGATTGTGGTTGAGATCAGGTCGGACTGCGTGGTCAGCGATATGCAGTGACAGGCAGACTGGCGAAGCTTGACGATATACAGCTATGCGTATGGTATTCTCACCGCGGCTGCACAACTGAGAAGCGAGCACGCTTCACGATGATGTTGGGATTGACTTCACGACAAACATCAGCAACTTCTGAGCCAATGTTCTCGCCTTCGCGATCGCAATCGGTCCAGATAACAAGCATCTGCGATCTGCGTGCTTGGGTCCGCAGATTGCTTGCCAGATCCTCCATATCCTGCGAGGCAAACAGTCAGCCAGATGTGCGTGATGACAGCCAGTTGCGACAGATGCGGTTGAACTCGCTGATGTCTTACTGGTTTGACTCTGTTGATGAGTCGAGCCTGGAAAAGCTGCTGCAGCGAACCCATGCGCCACGCCTTCCACTCAGGGCCAAACTCAAGTTCCTTGAGATGGCCAAGCAGCGCCGTCATGACAACTGTGCACGGCGAGCCGTTGATGCGGTGCTCGAACTCATAGTTCTTGACATACTTGTTCTGAGTCGGATGCTGCCGCGAGCGAGACACAGAGCGTTAGTTACCGGGGACTGGGAGCCTTCAAGCTGCAACTGCAGCTGCATGCCAAGTTGCGTCTGTTGCTGCCAGTGCTGCCAGTGCTGCGGATAGAATCATGCGCTGCTGCTCACTGTTTGGAACTGACGATCGCTCAGGATTTCTGAGACTGATTTGGAGATGGACGGCTTCTCGGCCACACAGAGCACCTGCCAACCAGCAGCACACACAGATACACAGAGGAAGGCGATCGTCCAGCAGCGTCAGCATGCGAGTCGTTGGCCAGTATAACTGTGGCGATCCGATCCATGCGCACAAAGCAACAAACAAACCCGCATTGATGCTCGATATCAGCGAAACAGGCTTTGTCCGGCTCGAGTTTCGGACAATGATCGGAGAAACAACAACACGGCCACAATTCCCAACAAAACAGCAAAATAGCAGAATAGCAAGCACACACTCCGATCGAAACCCGCTTTATTTAAGCAATCCAATCGCATTTGCACCTGCTTCAAATGGGGATCCTGTTTTCCTTGGCATACTGTGCACGGCGAACCCCCCAAAACATCCACAGTCCAGCATCCACCGATCAGTAAAAGTAACATCCACTCAACAGCCATCACCCAGTAGATTAAACTCATTAGATAACCACGAATGGCATACCTTTTTCATGATGCGAATGATATACTCGATTTGTGGGTTGGAAGTATTGCGCAGCATCGTGATGATATCGCGAAAAGAGTCTTTGGACTCATCGCCAGCAATGATTTGCTTGAAGACACCCACACACGAACCCCGTTTGCCTTCCCAGAACTCTGGATTGGGATCAAGACGCTCGAGTACATCAAATGCCTTGGCCGAGTAGTAATACTGTCCCATCTGCACACAGAGGCAAAAGTGTTTTTTTGAGGTTTTGGTGTGAACCAGCAGGTTGATGTGAAGGGATTTTGGGCATCAGAGAGAAACTTGAATCGGTTAAACAGAGTAATCGGGGTACATGTGGATGAGGAAGCGAACAAACCTTGTAGCAGTCGTTGGCAATCAGCTGGAGCAAGCTGAAGGATTCGCTAGATGTTTCCATCTTCAAATAAAGTTCCCAAGCGAGACGCGGCTTCTTGTTCATGATATCTACGATCCAAACACACACATACACAATCGCTCGTCAGCAGAAATAACATCAGTACCAACAGACCAGCAGCACATTTTACATCAAGACTTACAGCAGCGCGCTAGATGACTGAGATACGCATACTCATTCTTGTATTTTTCGTTTTGGATCATCAGAAGAAGTTCTTCGCCTTCTTCGTAAGCGCCAGTCGCCACTTTAGCCTGCGCATAGTTGTAGTTGAATGTATCATCATTGTAGAAGTATCCCTATATGATACGAATCGGCGAAATCCAACAAAGCAGGTATTGCAACACAGGCAGCCGTTACAACGATTAGCATCCGCTAGAGGATACACGCATTCTGAGCATGCTTTTGGACAGCGTGTATAGATCAGACCTTGATAGAATTCAGATAGATCAGAACATCCTCAAACTGTTTGAGAAGGAAGAAGCACGATGCCATGCATTGACGGCCTGGGATAGTATCGCATTCACTTGCAGAGCCGCCAACAAGTTGAAAGTACTGCTGAGCGATTTTAAGATGTTCGCGAGATTCCTGCTCCTGACCAAGAGAAGCGTTGACGATGCCTTTCAAGATATATTCCTAACAAGAGTCGTTAGCATGAGTGATGGGTAATTCTTGAATGCAAAGTGGATGACTGGATCTATACTTGGGGTGTTGATGGCTCGACATCTTTCATGAGATTGAATGCAGACACAATGTCGTCGTTCCGGAGATGGTAGATGACAAGGTTCAAACGTGCTTCGGGAATCACATCGAGCAGTGGCGGAAAGACTTGAAGAGCGCCTTCGCCATTCCGGAAAACAACCTTGTAAGTTGATGCCAGAAAACACACACACACACACACACATATTGTCGAGACAATCATGATTTCAACAGTGTTGGTCAGTCAAAAATGATCTTGGCTGTGATTGACACGAGATGCTATCCACATCTCTCCGAATACACACACACAGCGCACACACAGCACATACCAAGTTATGTCGAATGAGATCCTCAGCAAACCGGAAATTGTGCGACATTTTTTCAGACAGCGACTTGAGCTCGCTTTCAGCAGCCTTGCCATTATAAAGCCGGAAATGATTGCAAGCTTTAAGATTGGTTGCAATCACACTATCGGGATAGTGTTGCAAATACACTGACAAAACCTCTTGAGAGACATCGTAATAGTCGAGTTTGTAGTAACACATGGCGACATACACGTTGATGGCGAGAAAGTCTCTATTTTTGTGTTTTTGTGTTTTTAGAGGGGAGTTGATGCCAACTATATTAGTACAGATCTAGTGTCTGGAGCTCAAATCCAACAATCATAGTGATGCACTCTGTTCTCTGACTCTGCCCACTTCTCGCCTCCCCCCGCACACATGTCCATTACATCACATCAATAAAATGAGAGTAACTCAAACCTGTTTTCGAGTAGTATTCGCTTGTAAATGTCAATGGCTTCCTGATAGTGACTGCGGAGATAGTGAATGGAAGCAAGACTAAGCTGATCTTCGATGACATCCTGAAGGTTCTGATGGTATCCCATCAATCGTTTTTCGTCATTGAACTTGTGCGACAGATGGAATAGCAGTCGATTTTGGAGCTTGCAGGTTGGACCTGTTGTTTGATGGTACGAAAGCGATCATGTTACTGACGCGGAACAGAACCACTTTTGTGTTTTTAGAGAATTCAAGTAGAAAGGGGAAAAGTATTATAGATGTGTTACCTCGCTGTGCTTCGTCGTCGGATTCCTTGTACATTCCTAGAAAGAAATAGCAGCAGGCAAGATGCAGATGCACCAACGGATCACAGTTTGGGTCAAGCAACATGGTTTGATACGTCTGTGTGTTGGACAAGTTGAGCAAGCAGATCTAGTGTCAGGAGACAGATGGGATGCGATTGTCAGGATTCAGTTTCCTCGTTATGTGTGATTCACCTCCATAGCCCTGCGATAGTCTCCCAAGTGGAAGAATGAATATCCCAGCCAAAGCATGTTTTCAGCATCGCCTTTGCCCGACGCTTTGAGAAACTATCATGCATTGTTTGTTTGTTTAAAATACAGGCGTCAGTTTGAAATGCGAAGAAAGGTGTGTAGTCAGTTCAAAGCCATTGGAAGAAACCATAAACAGTTGGTAGAAAGGATACCCACTTCAAGAAGCGTGACAGCACCGACATAGTCGCGAGCCGCAATAAACGTTTCGAGTTTAGGGACCATTTTCTTGGCTTCAGCAACATCTGTGGAGGGTGTTGGATTGGACGGCGGGACGGCCGGCTTGGCACGCGATAGCATCTGTCAAGCATTACAAGACAGTCGATGTGTGTTATTGTTTGTTTGAGCATTACATACCAATCCGCTGTATTGGAACACAGCAGCACAGCAACAAAGCGCATGTAACGCCTGTGCTAGACTACCATGCTCAAGCTATGCCATCGCACCACGAGGTCAAGTCACACAAAGTGTCCATGCCTGATCCTTACCATCTTGGGCAAGTATTCAGCACAGCAAGATCTGGATTGTGATGTCCTTCTTCCTTCCTTTCTGGTTTTGGTGGAACAAACCCCAACTATCCAATCTCACTTTCAAAAACAACACTCAGCGAGATTGAGCGAGTCGTGATCATGTTTGGTCTGGCAGCATCGTCAATGACACGAAGCGGCAACCACAGCAGCAGCAGAAACAGTAACGAATTAGCGATCGGTAGTCGCTCACCGATGGCAGGGCGAAAGAACCAGCCAATCAAATTCCCACCGATTCTGGAAGCATTGGGTCCGCACAAGCCAACAGAGCGTGAACGAATATTGCAGACAACGCTACTAAGTGTTGGAGGCACAAAAGAACGGCAAGAGAGTCGACATCCGCTCTTGGACAATATTGCACGATTCACCAAGAAGCGGCTTAGATTCGCTGGCATTGAAGAAAGGTCGCAGAGGTTTCGGGGCACAACAGGAGTCAAGAATGGGATGCTGCCGCCTTTGGGCAGATCTGGTATTGCCAAGAATGTATTGATAAGAAATCAGCAGCTGTCGCGAAACAACAAGGACGTGCGACGAGGCGATCGCGATCGCGATCGCGATGAAGCCAGTAGCGAAAGCAGCAGTGATAGTTACAGTAGCAGTGATAGCGATAGTGACAGTGGCAGCGATACAGGTAGCAATGCAAGCGATGCAAGCAATGCCTATAGCAGTGTGGACAAGAAGAGTCGATATCGTACCAAAAAAGCAAAGAGCCTCAAAACCACAGCAACCACATCAACAGGAAGAAGCTCCCACAAGTCGAAACGGGGTAAGCTGTGGCGCAAGAAGCGGCAACGGCGTGTGATCACGATTCTCGAGATGAATCCACTACCGCACAGTCGAACACGGGTGATTGAACAGCTCGACAAGGATCTTGCACTGATGAGAGATCTTTCTCGGAAGCGACGCAACGTGCAGCCGAATGCATCTGGTTTGATCATACGGCGTGGACCGATTCCGGACGTGTTGTCCAGAAACTATCAAAAGAAGCCGCAGCTGATTGTTGATACACAAAGCGGGCCACATGTGAGGATTCCTGCACCATCAAAGCTTTCAAAGCCTAAAAGGAAACCTGCGAGAAAGACACCCTACGATGAGTCGACGCCATATCAGCAAGAGACTGAAGACGATATTCATGTGCAAAGTGATGTCAGTACCCTGCCAACACAAAAACAAGACCCGGATGCAGCTCAAATCGACAGAGGCACCGTAGATCCTGTCGCTTTCGATGCCAGTTCGCGTTGGTCAGAGAGCCTGAATGCCAGCCATAGCATGTCAGAATCCAAGGTATTACCGCATCATGAACACAGGGTCGACGAGACACAGGAACAGCAAGTCGAAAACAAGGGTTTGGCGGATATCGTCAAGGCTCCAGCGAGTTCATCTCATTCTCAGCACGATCCACCCCAATTTGAGCAGAGTCCAAAGCCAAGAAAGTCGCATCTGAGCATTGCTCTTCAAGAAGACCGAGAGAACCAGGTGCGCGAGCTTTTGAAAGAGTCACCGTTGATCAAATATGACGCAAACTATATGGCCACTTTGGCGCACGGAACATCTGGGGCAGCGCAACAAGGGTTTGCACGGTTACAGTCCAGCTTGGCAGGGCAGATTGCTCATTTGCCTCCAATTGGCCAAACTGTGCACCGGAAGCAACCAACGCGTACGGGACGAGGAGGAGGAGGAGTTGGCCAGACAATGTCACGCATCGCACTTGATCCAGACGAGGAGCCAGTGATATTCCAGCACATGCAGCAGCCCAAGTTCAATGATATTGATATGATGCTGATCCAGCGGCCAGTTGTGATATACTTCCGTATTGCTCGGCAGAGGACGGTGAGAGGCGAGACCTCATCGAAACAGACAGCAGCCACACCGCCAAGGCTGCCGCCGCCATCAACGCTGCAGCAACTGAGTGGATTCCAGAAGAAACAGGAGAGGCAGTCTAGCGAAGTGCAGCTGCAAGTACGCGCTTCACAGTACCGCAAGCGAGGATGAATGAATAAAAGCAACGAATCTGTCAAATTGGCGCTGATATCACTATAATGCCTTGATGAATGGATAAACTCTCTTTCTCCTTCTCTCTCTCTCTCTCGCTCTTGTCATGATTGCATTGTTACTCTGTGACTGCTGATTCAATCAACTGCGTTTGAATGACATTAGCCATCTGCTGTTTGTTGCGCGTGTATTCACCTTCCTGTCATGTTTCTGATGTGATAAATCTTGCATCTTGATTGCGACTGACTCAGGATGCAACAGCACGCACTCGCATTGTATTCTTGGCACAATCGATGGTGATTCCAGACATCTTCTCACCCGCTGATTCTCAAACAAACAAACAAACAAACAAACAAAAAGGCAAGAACAGAGGGGAAAGCTGTCTTTGTGTTCATATTCAAATTCATGTGTCGTCTTGCATGCTTTCTTCAGGATCAACAGTTTTTGAATCAAACGCTTCTAGTCGGTCACTCGTATGCTCCATATCAGCCCCTCCCGCATCAAGATTCTTAGCATCTGGGCCAGTATTCGAATCAACATGACCATGCTGGATATTTAGACCACCATCGATTTGCTCAGATAGATTCTGTTGATGAGTGTCATCGGTAGATTGATTGCCGGCAGGTGCTGGGAAAAGTGATGCAGAGGGTCGCTTGAGCAAGAAGGGTTTCCATCTGAGACAGTCGGGTCGAACTGATGGATAGCCTTTTCGCTTGATGTTTTCGTCGTAGGCGCGGAGAGCAGGCATGTTACATCGAATGACGTAGTGACCAAATGCGTTTTTCTCAATCATGTCGAGAAGATGCAATGTATGGATGACGTCGTCGACAGTCATGCGCGTCCGATCACTGAGTTCTATCAACAATGAAGCATGTAGATTGCATGTCGTTAGCCAAAGTGGGAGGCGACTTTGCAGCAGATGTGTTCAAATGAGCTTGCCTTGAACAGAAATCTCATCTCGTGAGAGTGCTAGAATTGTACTGACAATCGTGGTGCGCCAATAATATCGGTAGCTCAGAGCACCAAGATCCGAGAGTGGTTTTTCAGGCGACCCTACGCGTTCCTCTTTCTTTGACAACAGATAGCCTGCATGGGCAGACAGTAAAAGCCAATAACAAGAACAAGCTTGGGTTAGTAATCGCAGGTGTAGATGCAGATCGTGGGCAGATTGATGTGTCTGCAACGTACTGAAATCGATCAAGTAGTTGCCGTATCCCCGACGCTGGTGGATAGGGAGAGTCAGGATACACGAGACGTTGTAGTTGGACGCTGATCGTTTCTCCTTGATACGTGAACAGCAGATTGTGGGTACAATGCAAACTGTCAGTGTTACACTGCTACTCTAAGAACGCCATCGACTGAACAGTTGAGCACTTGCCTTTGAAAAGTAGCCAACCAAATGGTATCCAAAATCATCATTTAGCGTCATGATATAGAAGAGAAATGGCTCGACATCATAATACAATGTTTTGTGATCGAGAAACATCTTTGCCAATAGACACAGGTTTTGGCAGTAGATCTATCAAGCAGGATTTGAGAGTCAACAAAAAGTCTGTAGATAGATTGAACACCAGGTAACAAGCAAAGAGCACACAGAGTCATTGTTCTACCTTGTTCTTCCGACCGTCGACTTCAAAGACAGAGATGTTTCCATCACGGTAGATTTCATCGCCCGGCGGATGTTTCAAGGGACACTTGCGCTGGAGGGTCAGACAAAGTAGAGTGCGACAGTGCATAGAGTTAGGCAAATGGACAATAAACGGCAGACAAAAGGCAAAGCGGCTGACCATATGCCTCAGGAGAGTGAATTCGCTCTTCATGTATTTCAGACAAAACTCGCAAAGATACAGCATTGGCACCGAGTTGTACTCTTCTGGATATGGCGCGGCGTACCACGTATCAATCTCCCACTGGCCAAATCGAATCTTTGGGATTCTGGGTAGCGACTGAGCTGCTGCGACATAGTCCTGATCCTCATGTTGCGATGATGAGGACGGAGCCGGCGGCATTAAGCTATCGCGTGCGACTTGTGCTGCCAGCTGAACGACAAGGTGCATTTGGTCATCAGTCAAAGGCAACGTGAGAGTAGCAATTGGATGACTAAAAAGTGTCTTACCAACACAGCATCGAGACTCTTCTTGAACATGTGGCGATCGATAGGCTGGGGAGTGCATTTTGTGATGGATGCATCTTCTGCTGATAGCTTTCCATTGAAGAAATGTACGAGTTCAGCCTGCTCGGCAATCTTTGGTGATATGGTATTTCGAGACCGAGGTTTCTTGTTCGAGGTATTTGGAGTAGAAGATCCCATATAGTCGCTGATGAGCTTTTGCTTTTTGGAGACGGACGAGTCTTGTGTGATTAATTTTGTGTTGCCAGAGATAGGCGTTTGTTGATGTGACGTGAATGTTGGTGCAGGTGCAGGTGCAGGTTGAGTTCCGCTGGATTTGAGCTGCTGAGGGGTTGATGATGATGCGACTGAACTTCGTCGTTGTGAAATCAAGCTCGTTGAAGGGGTTGCCGTGTTTGAAATAGATCTACGACGGCGTTGAGACCGATCTTGCGTCACATCGAGTCGACTGCCCTGCTGTGAGTCTCTACTTGCGACTTCAAGAGCAGAATCGTAACCAGGCAGTATGTTCGATATAGGCGATGTCGAAAGCTTTGCCTGGCGAGCCGATCTCCTTTCTGACGAAGATGGAGGGCCTTTTGAAGATGCTTTAGATTCCGAAGACAAAAGGTCAAACGGAGCATCCTTTGATTTGGGTGTAGGTGGCAACTGATCTGCATCGGGACGCTCAGCAACAGGTTGTAGCTGAGGTGGGACAGCTGTGCGCTTGCTGACTCGATGCAGTCCAGCACAGCGATGACAAGACCAGTCGCCTATTTGATCAATTCACAAGTGTTAGCTGATGATTGAACAGAGGTCATGTATAACTGAGAGAGAAGTACTAGTCTGACCAGATGGAATCTTCTTGAGCGGTGGTTTGAGGCAATATATATGAGTCCCACGATCGCAATCATCGCAAAGTAACAGATTTTCCTAGAAACAAGATTGATGGCACGATTGTCAATCGTGAATGCGGCTTTGAACGAAGACATGTGATTGGGTGACGCGGTTTGGACATACATCATCTCCGCGTTCGCCGCAAGCAGTGCAGCATTTGCATTCAGGGCATTGCCACGCATAGCTCTTTACACGATCGATCTGTTCTTGTGGTAGCCTGAGGCATGATGGATGCGCTGCCAAGAGAAACAAGATGAGTCAGGTCATTTGCTTATTTGTGGCCAAGAAAGCTACAGGAAAGCGACAGCGATTCAAGGTTGTAATGGAATGTGGATATGGCATACCACTTGAGCTGCAATCTGCACAAGGAAGGAGCTCCTCTGGTTCATCGCGCAAGTTTGAGTCTGCCGTTCCTGTGCAGCATAGACAGAATGGACTGTGGGCGATGTGATGTGATGTGATGAGATTCAGGATGTTTAGATTGAAAGAGGACAAGTCAGTATAGTCATCATTGAGCAGTCCAAAAGCTCAGCGCATTCATTGAAAGCAACCAATGAACCTTTTTTCGGCAAATGACTTTGCAACGGACAACGGGAGCCAGCCAGGGGTTTAAGAAAGTTGTCAAGACCAAAGAGCATGTCAGCCAGATAGTATACGAGAGAGTGAGGTCTTCAGTGGCCGCTCAGCAGTGCCCAGTAGTTGCTAGTTGCTAGTTGCTAGTTGCTCAGTTGCTCGGCTGGCTGCTCAGTTGCTTCGCTCGGTTGTCAAGTCGGACGACAGCAGCAGCAAAGTCGCAGCAAAACCAGCAACACTCGGCACACTTGCCCACAGCAAACAGCAAATAGCAAACGGCCCGCAAAGCAACTTGGCACCAGGCGGCAGAAGACAGACGCACCTTTGCAGCCTGAGTGCCGGTGCGTACAGGCCGTGGCGACCTGCGGGCAGCCAGCGACATGCAGGCGAGACAAGGCGAGCAAGCTGAGCTCCACTCAGAGTTCTGCGCGAGAAGGAGAGCAAGCGAGCGAGCGAGCGTGACTGGGACTGAGACCGGGAATGAGACCGAGACCGAGAACGAGACTGTGATTGACGGACGGTGTTTGTCTGTCTTTGTGCTTGTGCTTGTGCTTGGTTTGACGATCGACTTGGGAAACGTTGAAAGCGCCGCAAGGCACAAGATGCAGCCAGATTCCACACTCTTTGTGCGCTCTGCCAACTTGTTTGTTTTGTTGACGCTGGGCACCCATCGCATCGCATCGCAATGGGGAATGGGGAATGGGGAATGGGGGATTTGGCAGGGGATGAATGAGCGAATTGGGATTGTGTGGCTGCTTGCTCTCCTTACACTCCACTTCGCACGCGCCTTTCAACCATTGCTACTTCCACTCACTTGGCTCTTTCCCTTTACTGCTGCGCTGCGCTGTTGTCCATCTCTCTTCTCTCTCTTCCGTCATCTTCGTCTTTCCTCCACTCCATCTTCATTTGGATCTGCTATTTAATCATCAATCGGAGATCCACTGCGCTCCCGGAAACGAGGATGCAGGCGGCGACCGTGCTCATCAACCTCCTCATCATCACGTCCATTGCGTTCGTCTTGCTCGTCATCATCGTCTCGCCCTCGCTTGGGCTTGCCGCCTGCTGATCTGCCCACGATGCTGCTGTCGCCCAGGTCACGGGCCACTGCACTCCCGCCACTCCCGCCACTGGCTGCACCTGCCTGCAATCGGTCTGCCAGTGACACACAAGTCTGTCAGCGACACTTGTTGCAGATCCTCAACAATACTGACAACAACACTCACTCAAATAGGTCTGTGTATAAAAGTCTGAGGATCCCTGTGGCACATGCAAGGAATTGTAGACATCACGCTGCTGCTGCTCGCGCTGCTCATTCTCCCGCTGCCGTGCCACCCCAGCCACCGCGGCCTTCGTCAAAGTCCTCGCGGTGCTCATCGCGAACCTATCCAAACCATGGATGTGCATTCATGCTAATGCTTAGCTAGATGCTGTATCTCACCGTGGTATATCGCTGGCATAGAGAGGACTGCATCCAAACCAACAACCAACACACACACAGAGAGAGAGAGAGAGAGAGAGAGAAGAGAGAAGAGAGAAGAGAGCATGATCGATCTGCACACCTGTCCACCACTACGGCCTCGGCCAAATTGCCGACCTGGCTTGAAGCCTGGATCGATATCTGTGCGAATCAACCGCTCGTCGAGCTTGGTTCCATTGATGAAGCTGACGCAGTCCAGCGCATCCTGTCTGCGGTAGTATCTGCCGATTGTATTCGAACACCATGAATGAAGCAGCCAGTATCCAAGTACACAGCATGCACCACGAAAGCACATGTTTAGTAGATGCTGCTTATCAAGAAGACATATTGCTGCATATCTCTCTCCAGAAACGAAAGCCAACGAACTCTACAAAGCAGAAGCCGCACGGCGTCTTTTTGATGCGATCCAGACCCATGATGATGCGCTTGATTTCGCCGCATTTTGAGAACAGCTCGTATACTTGCTCCTCTGTTGTGTAGAAGCTCAAGTTGCCACAGTATAGCGTCGCTGATGTTGCTATGTCTTTGTTATATGCCTCAATTCCACCCTGAGTTGGATCGTTGAGTTGCGTTGTGGGTCGTCGGTTTCATGCAAAGACAAGAGCGTTTGTCAGCTGTGGCATACTTGGCAGCTTTGCAGCGAGAATAGCTATCAATCACAAGTCAGAGCTGGCTGGTAGAGACCTCATAACGAAGGTCTTTGTATGACGATGGTGCGCCAAGCGGCGGTACAATCCCGCTCATTGTGCTTGAATGATCTGATTGTGATCGATTTGGTCGAAAAACAACAGCAATTCGGCTTTATGATTTCGGGTTCGGTCGGCAGTTGGATGGAATCGCATTGAGCAACAGTGTCATTGGACTAGGATCAACACACAACCTTGATTGTGCTGTGCCTCCACTCGTTATAGATCTGTCTGTGGTTGTGCTTTAATTGCAAATCATCATTGACAACACACTTGCAGTGCATGACGGCTTGTCGCATTGTTAGATCTGTTGGTTGATGCAACACACAATGGCAATCAACAAGGACAAGCAGAGTAATGGCAGAATACAGATAGATAGATGGCGTAGTAGAAAACAGACAATCGCATGTTCGCTGTGCTTATTCTTTTGTCTCTTGAACAAGACCGATGCTACAATGAGGACCAAGATGCGCACAACGGATGATATTATAGGCAGCGTATAACCAGCGATAGGGAACTCGACATCGCAATTTGGCTGCTGGTTTTCTCTCCCAACAATAATCACTCGAAATCGAATCAAATGGGCGGCCACGGCAACAGCAAATACCCTCCTATTCTCGTGAGTCTTCGCTCCACAAGCAGCTGATGGCTCTGGTGCTCTGCTTGGAAGCATGTGGCCTGCTCGTGCTGTAAGCACCTGCACCTGCCTCGGTGCTTTGCGCAGGCGACCCTACCTACCAGCCACACAGTTTCCATTCAGCAGCAAGTTTGCGAGAAGGACGATTACCTCGCTTTGGCAGAGAGAAGCTCCACTTGCAGCCAGAGACCACCGGTGGCGGCCACTCGTCCAACTGCTGCCAGCACAGTGGCTGCCGACTGGAGCTTGCACTCGTCGAAGCCTAACCTGGGCTGCAGCTCCAACGCCACTACTGTACAAGCCTGTCAGCACTAACTAGGAATAACTCTCGACCCATAATATCCAATCTATGTATGTAATATATTGCATATCGACTCGCAACATGGAACGTATAGATCGATCCTGCCATTGGTGAGTCTATTGCCCATTTTATCAATACTAGCAAGGAAATTCGAGTTTCTGTTGATGTGTGCTTTGTGACTTGCTTATGCTGACTGCTTTGAGTGATATTGGATTCATTGGACGCACCTCACCAATACTGGGTTCATTCGTATGATTTACCCATGGCCTCGTGCCATTTCGTTGACCAACTCCAATGATGCCAAACAAAACATCACAACGCCATCGCACTGGCTGGATGATCCTTGTGTGCATTCGCCATCAAAACCATATCATCTTCATCATCATCATCTTCTTCATCAGAAAAATGGTATTTCATGAAGGAGAACACACACGTCAACTTCAAGTTTAACCGCACCACTATCAGATTCACAGTCCTCTTTGGCCTTGTGATTCCCGGCCTCATCCTGTGGGGATCTAGCAAATATGATGTGAGTCTGATTCGAAGACACAGATCTGGATTGTGTGAGGTTGTTGATTGCTTTCATACTGATCCGTGAGCCGTAACTATAGCGATCATGGAAGATCAGCGGTGCGAGCCGTGGCCAGCAATTCTACTTCCCAACTGAGAATAAGCCTGCTGCTGCTGCTGCCGCCGCTGACAGCGAGGAG
>JH393013.1:8673-23331 GCA_000235945.1 Homolaphlyctis polyrhiza JEL 142
GGCATGTTCTCATCAGAAGCGTCCAGTCCCGCTGCGCCGCCTGAGATCTCGACGCCATTCAATCCCGTGCACATCACACACGTTGGCTACAACCACGACACATGCGAGTTCACAGGGCTGCCGCGCGAGTGGGTGGTGCTGCTGCAGGAGGCGGGCATCTCGCAGCAGGAGCAGGAGAAGAACCCACAGGCGATTATCGACGTCATCGGCTTCTACTCGGAGAGTCAGCAGCGCGACCAGGCCGACTATGCGTTCTCCAAGTTCTCCAACGCTTATGCGCGCCAGCTGCAGCACCCAGATCCCGCTTTGTCGCCATCGTCGATCCCTTCGCAGCAAGTCGTCTCGCCTGCTACGTCGCCTGCTACCTCGAGTTCATGGGGATCTCGCCCTCAGTCGCCCTCAAGCAACGCCGCAACGGCCGGCTTCCATGACTCGGCTGCCTACTCTGCCTCATCAAAGGCTCAGGCTCAAGCCCAGGCTCAGGCTCAGGCTCAGCCTCCATCGCTGCCGCTGCGTCCAATCAGCCCCGCAAAACCGACGCGTCGTCCCTCTATGTCCACCCACCACCAATCGCAAAAAGCCGCTCCTCCGCCTCCACCCCCGCGTCCAACCCTGCCTCTTGCCCAGAATAGTCCGCCCGCTCTACCAGCAAGACCAGTCCCACCATCGCCTGATGTCCCTGCAACTCCGATCCGCGAGCTTCCCCAGCCAATGGATCTCGCTGATGGTCAAGCTGCAGTACAACCGCCTTCAATTCCATCGCGTCCATCGAGAGTTATGTCTGTCAAACCTGCTGCTCCTGTTGTACCCGTCCATTCTCCTGCTATCCCCGGAAACAAGCCCACGCTGCCATCCTCATCCTCATCATCAACAACAGTGTCCCAAAAGCCTGCCGTCAAACCCGCAACGAAACCAACTGTGCCATATCCTTCAGCCGTCGCTCCTGCTGTCAGCTCTTCAAAGCCTGCGGCTTCTGCTGCCACTCGAACTCCTGGCGCCACTCCGATCCCCCGACAGCGTCCAAAGGCACCTTCCCTTCAAGACATCATTCTGCAACTGCAAGAGCTATGCAACCCTGCAGATCCCACAAAACTGTACAGAAACTTTATCAAAATCGGATCTGGGTATGTTGCTTTCACTCTGCTACCACACTCACTCACTCGCTGGCTTGTTTATACAGCTGGCTCTCTTACCCACGCATTCCCTTGATTGCTGACATGTATTTTGTTTACACAGCACATCTGGCGCCGTTTACACTGCAAAGGATGTCAAAACGGGCGAGATTGTCGCCATTAAACAGATGAATCTGGAGGAACAGTCCAAAAAGGATCTGATTATCAACGAAATCATCATTATGCGTGACGGAAAGCACAAAAACATTGTCAATTTCATCGACAGCTTCTTGTACAATGGCGAGCTTTGGGTGCGTTGCGGCCTGTCTAATGCCTCTATGCCATTTTGAATATGCACTCACATGCGATTCCTGAACATACTTGTCTCTAGGTTGTAATGGAATACATGGAAGGCGGAGCGTTGACGGACTGTGTCACGACAACATACATGACTGAGGAGCAAATCGCTACTGTCTGTCGCGAGGTTTGTTGTGATTGTCTTTGCTCATTGGCAGGTGTTTGAGATAGATTGCTGTCAATGTCCTAGGGATCTGACACTTGCTTGTCCGGTTCTCCTTGAATCTGCAGACTCTCGAAGGCCTTGCTCACCTGCATTCCCGAGGCGTCATTCATCGCGACATCAAGAGCGACAACACGCTGATGGGTCTGGATGGTCAAGTCAAGCTCAGTAAGCTTCGCTTTCCTGTTTTTGGCGCTGGCTTGCCTTTTTGCCATTTCTGTTTTACTGATATTCTCGCTTTCAATCTATCGCAATGTGCTCCCCAGCCGACTTTGGCTACTGTGCACAACTCAACGAAGGACAGTCCAAGCGCTCAACAATGGTCGGCACTCCCTTCTGGATGGCTCCCGAGGTTGTTATGCGCAAGGAATATGGACCCAAGATTGATATTTGGTCGTTTGGTATTATGGCGATTGAAATGCTTGAGGGCGAGCCTCCGTATCTCAACGAGAACCATCTTCGTGCGCTTTATCTCATCGCAACAAATGGCACCCCGAAACTTCAGGATCCTTCAAGTGTATCTCCAGAGTTTATGGACTTTTTGAACTGCGCGCTCCAAGTGGATGTGGAACTGAGATGGTCTGCTGAGCAGCTTCTCAAGGTACGCCTTTGTTACTTATGACTTGTATAGCTATCACATGCCACAACTGATAATCTGCTTGCGCTGACTAAATCTGTCCGCCTGTTATTGGCACTATTATAGCATCCGTTCCTCCGCAAGGCTGGACCTATTTCGAGTCTGGTGCAACTGGTTGAGGCTGCCAAGGCCAACCGTGGCTAATCATGCTCATTAACAGTCTCTCTCCACAGATTCATTCCGTCACCCGGGCTTTGCCAATGAATGAACAAGTGTTTCCACCTCTACTCTAATACACCACGCCTTTTAATTCAACAGCAGCTGTTCTCACAAGATCGTATCGTCAATCGCGATTGAGACGATTGTTGGTTCGCGGTCTGTTGGAATACCACTTGCTTCTCTCGAGTGCTTGCGGAACTCTCCTGCAGTACCACGACTCTGCTGCGCTCTAGTGTTAGCCGAAGCCCCGCTGCCATTGACACTGCCATTACCCATTGCACCGCCTCCATAGAGCCTCTCTGGAAACTTGAAGTGCAACGCAGGAGGTATACGCGGCACCGTATGATGAAACACGGGCTGATGATGACCCGCCGGCAGCTGATGCTGGACCTGCTCATTCAAGCGATGCAGTTCGGGTTTCTCTGCATGGTTGATATGCACCATAAGAACACGTGCACCCAGATGGTCCAAATGAGATGCGTGTGTATAAGCTGAAGGGATATTGACTATACTTGCTTGAGTCGATCCAGTTGTTGTTATGCGATGTGATCCTGCTGCTGCCCCTGCTGCTGCTGCTGTTGTTGTTGTTGTTGCCATTGGTCCTGTTATTGGTGGTTGTAGCTGTGGTTGAGTCGAGGTCTCATCTTGCATTTTGTTGAATGGACCCACTTCTTCGTCATCGCCGTCATCGCCTAGCTCATTGATGTGTTGATCATCGTCGTGAATGTGATGGTCGGTGTAATCGACTTTCTCTTTAGATCTATGGCTGGCCTTTGTCGGGGCGACCCTATCAGCATGGTGATCCGCACCATGCGTCTGACGGTATTTGGGATACATCTCTGTATGCGTGTTGGATGCAGCAAAACTGCTCTCGCGATAAGCGTGTGGCTTTCCAAATCTATCGCTCGCCATTGCTGTCGCAGCAACAGTCTTTGCATCATATCCTGCCCGCGATGCATTTCTGTCGGTCAAAAGTCTTGCGTAATTCGATGCCATTGCATCGTTTGTGTCTGCTGCAAGTTGGATTCCGCGCTCTGCTTCACAGGCTGCTTGCACCATCGCTGCTTGCTCCTTCCAGTGCACGTTGCCCAGCACGCCATATGTCTCGTGGCATGGATGCACTCCATTAAATGTGGGAATCAGCCCTTGGTTCTCTCCACAGACTCCACCCAATCCAAGCATTCCTCCGCCACCCGTACTGCTGGAACCCATGCCGGTAGTACCTGCAGCGCCGGTACTGCTTTTGAGACCCAGTTTGACCAGTTGCTTGACAAATCCTTTGGCTTCGACAGCCCCGTTGCCGAGAAACATTTCCTGCAGTCGCATCTCGCGTTGGGCTCGCAACTCCTTGACCAGTCGAAACCGTTTGCCAACCTCCTTTTGTAGAAGCATCACCTTTTCGCGTGCCAAGGGAAGCGGCTGTGAATAAATAGAAAACTGTGTGATGGGTGCTGGAGGCGAGGGAGGCGAGCGAGAAGTCCTTGTCGCTGTGGCTGTTGTGGCTGTGGCTGCTGTGGCTGAGTAATAGGGTGTATGATATCGTTGCCGTAGACGGGAAGAGATGGAATGTGACTCTAGATAGGGAAGATGGGGAATCGGTGGTGTGGGTCGATCTTGAAACCAGGACAGCGAGGTTGTACTGCGTTCGTTGGGTTGAATGGGAATCTTGCTTTGGTTTCCTCGTAGGCAGGGATCTGGAAATACATTGGTACATGTACCGACACACACAAAAGGACAGAGACAAGCAAGGTGATATGTTCATGGTAGAGTGTAGCGAAGCAGGATCATGAATGTTACTAAGCAGCACATAGTGGTCGAGAGAGTAGCATGTTGTTGCTGCTGTTTACCTCGCAGATAAAGCCCGTCTTTTGTGAGGAGCAGGTTGGCCGTATTGCTTCTGGTTGTAGGTATGAAGTCCACTTCGTGACTGTGTGTCTGGTAGGGATCGTTGTGCGAGTGAGCTGTGCCAGGCGTGATCCAGACCCCACTTGCATGTCGCCATTTCGGATGTCGGTGAGCATGGCGTATTGAATGACTGCCCGGTGTGTGGTTTCCTCTGCTTCGTGTTGCTGGAGGCGAGAGTTTGGGCAGTTTGTCATCAAATTCAATGTGTGCATGTTTTGGATGCTTTCGTTTCGGCGGATGCGGACTCAGTTTGAGCTGGGTATCGGTCGGTGCGGGCAGTATGTTGTCGTTATTTTCTTTCATGCTGTTGATGTTGCCGTTTGCATCTGCTGTGTCTGCGACCTCAAGTCCGGAATCTGCTGGTGGCTGTGCTGTCGTAATCGCGTCCAGGGGTGTCGTGTGGCTTACTTCGAGAATCTGTAAAGGCACCTGCATCAGCTGCGGCTGCGGCTGCGACTGAGCTGCAGCTTCAGTGTCCTGCACACTGATAACACGACTCAAGAGTGCATCGTTTGGAACCGATGCAACTTGACCGGTCGCCGCACTATCAATATCGACCGCACCAGCAACAGCACTTGGAATTTGCTGAAACTCGACTCTCTTTTCACGAGACTCATCACTCTGCCGCATCTTCTGATCGATATCGTCACTGCCGATATCATTCTCTGCCGTGAAGCCAGTAGCTACAGCACCGCCAATACTGCTCTGAGCCCGCATTGACATTCTTGACTGTGAAGATGAAAGCGTGTTTTGTAAAGCGTACATGGCTCGCTCTAAAGCTTCTCGGATTACCTTGGCTCTATCGCGAACTATTGGCACCTTGGTCTTTCGACTCCACGGTCTCTTCACCGCAGCCTCTGTCTTTAGACCTAGTTGCTCATGTGTACCTTGATCAAAAACATGGACAGTGCTCGTAGCATCCTGTGCACTCGAAAGCTTATCGATTATCGGTTTGGACTTGCTTGCTCGTTTTTGGATAGAAACACGATGCTTTGACGTCTTTGAGGCTGCCTTTGACCGATCGTCTTTGAATGTGACGCCTGAAGCTATATACTCGATATCCAGTCCATCATCACCGCCGCTGCCGTCGCCACCAATATCATTGGCAGTGCCCTTTGCACCACTATCGACCTGTATCTTTCTATCCCTCTTCAGTCGTGGCAAGTAACTAAACCCTCCTACAACATTACGAGACGGCGGCTGCTGCTGTGCTACAGTCATGGCCGCACCATTTGTGGAATTCTTCTGCGCAACATCGTCAGGTTTTGGAACAATGTTTTGCATACTAAACGAGACGCGAGTAATGCGAACAGGATCATTTGAGCTCGTATCATCAATAATCAGTTCCTTTGTAATGGTATTGTACGATGGCTGTGTCGGGCTTTTGAGCTGCTGTTGAGCGTAGACTGGCGAGGTAGCTGTTGATAGTCGCGAAATTGATGTTTCAAGTGAAAGTGTCTGCTGGGATCCTGATACTGAAGTCGACTGCCTTGGTTGCTGCTGTGGTTGCTGCTGTGGTTGCTGTGGTGGTGAAGACGGCGTTGTTGGCTGCGATTGCAGCTCTGGTTGACTCTTGTGCATGTTTGATGTTGGATCTATGACATCTGCTTCGGAGTGTGTATCTGCTAACGAGCTTGGTAGGTCTTTGGTTTCGTCCAATGGCTCGCCAGACTCTGTGTGGATGACAGTTGGTTCTGATGGACTTTGAGAGATTGTCTGCGAAATAGACATCGAGTTAAGCTCGACTTCCGGTTGAGTGGATGGCAGTGCCATGGGCTGATCGGTAGTCTCATATGAAGATGGCGGTGTCAGATCAGTAATGGTACGCGTAGACTGTTCAGCAGAGTTTTCCGGCTCTGTTAATTGTGACTCTACGACTTGCGATGAAGTTTCCTGTGCTGGCTGTTCTTCAGACGCCAGCTTGGCAGTTGCATCTTGCTCTGCTTCGTACTGCAAAGTCTCATCCTGCTCATTGTGCGTCTGTGTGGTAATTGGATCTCCAAGAGTTTCAGATTCTGACTGAGGTGGTAACTGCAACACAGCAACGTTTTGGAACTCTGCCAATGGGGTGCCATCTGGTAATTGAGTGTCGACCTCGACTGTTGTACCAACACTAGTGAAGTGCTATCAGTCCAATCGCAGTCTATTTTTTCCAGAAATACACATCTATAGAGAGCCGTCTTTTAGAAACGATCTACTCACTTGTCGTGCGTCGCATCAAACACGTCGTGTCGATTTGTGACCACAGTATCTTTGATATCTCCGTCTGCTCTGGTTTCGATCTCGATGCTCGCTTCTTGGGTCCTATCTGGCTCCTGCAGCTCAATGTGCCCTTGGAATATCGGGACTTGATCTGCTTCTATAGTGGCATGGGTATCATCAACACCGCTTGCTGGCGATAAGGGCTTATCAGCACTACCAACATGATCATGATGTAGCGATTCGGTCGGATTCGGGTCTTCTGTTTGTGCGATCTCGGAGGTATCACCAGTTGTAATGACTGTCTGGTCTGCTTTATCGCCACTTTCTTGATCCATCGTGACTGTCGATTTGCAATGTGCCTCCCTTTCTATCTCTCACTCTCTCGCTCTCTCTGTCTCTGTCTCTGTATCACACGAACCACGCAGTCTTTGTCTTTGGTCAAACGCGATGGGGGGCAAGATGAAATGGCAAGAGTTTGGATTTAAAGGGTAGATGATTGGGAAAGTGACATCTATATCAGCTCTTTTTGCGACAGACACACTTTCGCTCAGGAGAAAAGGAGGAGAGAGTAGAGGGATTGGGTAGCATAAGACGATTGAGTAGGATGACATCATCACATCACAAAAACACAAAGGGGAGGGAGGGCAAACCCAATTGTTTGAATCGACAATGCAAGAAAGCGTCAAGAAATGACATCATCTTATTCATTGAGATTGCTTTTTGTATCGTAAGCACTCGATGTAACACCGAGAGCAAGCAAACAGTGGTTGACAGTCATCTAATAGTGTTGACTGGTTCAAGCCTCATCGCCCAATGATGCGCGTGTCATCTGTAGCATATTCATGACTCTCGTACAAATATCGTCTGGCAAAAACAGGCGTAGTCAGTTGCAGTCAGTATCAAAATAAGGTAGCCACCTCCCTCTTTTTCTAAAGAGCAGGTCTGTCGTTGGTATGCGCGAACTCGCAAACAATTCCTTAAACAAACGCCATCAAGCAAGATGAAGAGCGACTGAATGACAGGAATGATTGACAAGAGTATACCCAAACAGCAGCAGCAAACAAACAGACGTACTTGACTGAGTCTCATCGCTCGCTTCAAGATCATATACTTTGGAGTCGAGATTACGCTTGATGACAAGCTTAAACGCCGCACTGTTCTTCTTGACCTGCTTACACGAAATCACCGAGCTAATGTGAAACGAGTTCTACCAGCAGCAAAAGGCGTCATGCGTATCAGAAGGGACAATCATTGCATGAAATGGCATTCAAAGTTATCAACGGTATGCGCTCTTGTGTTCACTAATGAAAACAGTACATTCAACGACAGCAGCATCTGACTTACGGTTGTTTTACCCCGGTCGAGCAGTGCGCGTCCCTCAGATGCAACCAAATGTATATATTCTCCGTCAATTGTCAAGTTGCGTTCATGACGACCCATCAAATGCTTGTAGATCACAGAGTATTGCTGAGCACATTGATATGCTACACGTCAGCCTTACTCAAATGCGCGTCCATCACAAAGAGTCACTGTGCCAGCAACTGCTGATCACAGATTTACTATGTATGTGTACATACCTTGTATACCAATCGGAAATCCTCCGTGGCAATATACTGCTTTTCGTCCGCTGCCACTTCCTCGGCCTTTTCTGCTTGTAAAAAGATATCGCCAGCTGAGCATCGGGCAAAACGCCATTCGCACAAGTTTACAAACAAAGAAAACCCCACCAGAGTTAGTGCGCTACACCATACTATCCAACCAACAATCGCAAGAATCCATAGATACAGATGTATCGACAACAAACCTCCGCCACTAGATCGTTTCAAGATACAAAACTCGGTTGCACCAATCTGTTCCAGAGTACGGTCCAAAGCAACATCGGTTTTGGTATCGGCCATCTTCAAGACATAGTTTTTCGGGTTGTACTTTCGTTTGCTGCAGATGCGATCAAATACTTCAGCCATGGTGATATTAAGTGGCATTTGCATCGTTGTTGTTTGTTTGACTTCCAGTGTTGAGTAGAGATGTACTTTGAGGAACACTGTGCCGCTTGTCGATGGCGTTGCTTGACTTGTTGCAGAGGGTCCCGATGCCGATGCAGTCGCTGATCCGGCCGATGCGGCTGCTGAAGCGTTTGGTTGCGAAGAACTGTTTGGCGCACCGCTGACACTGGCAGCGGCTCCACGAAATGCATTGCTAGCATCGGCCATACTTGTACGCGATGCATCGTCTTGCATCGCGCTACCAGATCGCTGAGGTTGAGATTCTTCGCGCGGTGCTACGGTTCAAAACCACAGCCACTTTTGTCAGTCTAGCAGCAATGTAGGACAGTAAAACAAACAGACTACTCAACTGTCAAAGGGAACAGTTTCGCATAGTGCAAACCGATCAAAGGCAAACTTTTGAATCTTCCGAGCACGATCCAACGCTATTACAGCAACAACAGCAAAAACAGCAGCAGCGATAGCAGCATGAATCGTTGTTAGTCTCGATCACCAATGTCTTGAAACCAACTTGGATGAAATCTGCCATTACATATCATTTGTATCAAAGCAGTTGGGTCAAAACAGCAAACCAATTCATAATACCTGGAAAGTCTTCATCCACTTCTCCATCATCTTCAACTATTCTCAGGTTCCAGTTGCCAACAATCCACATCTTTTCAGGGAGAGTAGGCGCTCTACCACTATC
Source organism: Homolaphlyctis polyrhiza JEL 142 (assembly GCA_000235945.1). Taxonomy (NCBI): domain Eukaryota; kingdom Fungi; phylum Chytridiomycota; class Chytridiomycetes; order Rhizophydiales; genus Homolaphlyctis; species Homolaphlyctis polyrhiza. Next base: position 17,900 of record JH393013.1, read on the forward strand.
GACATACTCGGACAAGGTATAACCAATGACTTCTTCGACAGATGCCTCTTTCTTGACAGAGATAAACAGCGGTTTTGTTGGTTCGCGGCTAAAAGGCAAGAAGATTTGCAGTTTCATCGCTGTAGGATCGGCTTTCCCTGCCTGTATTTTGGCGCAGCACAAACAAGGAGTGAACACAAGGCAAGTCGATGGGAAAGGGATGGTTTTGAGATTAGCTTACGCGACAAGACAGACTTGATCTACTTTGCGTGGCATATAGTTTGTGAATTGACTTACAAAGCCTCCATACGTCTGCGCAAATGGATTGACTTTTGACGATTTTTTGTCCATAAGCGTGGTTAATGCTGATACGGGTTTGGCAACAACACGCTGGAGCCTTGGGTCCACTGGAGGCCGAGTTGGCGAAGTTTTGAGCTGCCCAAATATAGATGCGCGCTTGACTGGCGGTGTGCTCGGGTCCATTGGTACAACAGTCAATGCTTTCTTAACAAAAAGATTTTCGGGTTGTCGTGGCTGTTGCTGTTGTTGCTGTTGTTGCTGTTGCTGTTGTTGATCGGGTTTGGCTTGCTGAGACTCTGTTGCAGGAGCCTGATGCTTAGCGATTACAGCAGCTGATGTAGGCACAGCTGAGCTAGCGACTGAGACTTGCTTTTCAGGCGAAGTTCCAAATGTTCGCGCAAAACCACCCTGTCGGGATTCAGCAACATGCGATCCAACCACAGCCGCCGCGTTTGTTTTGGTTTGATTATCAATGGTGATTGATTTGACTGCCTCGATATCAAGACCGTCTTCCTCAAACTCGATAGATGCCTCCTCAGACTCGCGATCCCTAGGATATCAAGTATAGTAGCAGTAAACAAGTCAATAAATCATGTCATAAGCGATTGCTAGCGATCGCCAGATAAAAGGGTGACGAGGAGAGTGAGAGTATCTCCAGACAGGGTAGGATCACATACAATTCGTCGATTGATCCCGCCATCTCGCTCTCGACTGTTGTAGCAGCGCTTGTGTCCAGAATGCTAACAACTTGGGGTGCCACATTATTATCCTGGGCTGTGTCTGTTTCATCGGCCAGCATGCTGCCGTTTTCCTGTAATTCATCATTTGCACCAGTTGGTATATCGGGCTCTTCAGGATGGCCAGAGAGGCGGCGAGACTTTGGTTTCGACACGCGAACAACAGGCACGACTCCGGGATCTGAGTTTGAGCGATGATGGGGAGAAGCGCGTGGAGGCGCGATTGCAGTTGAAGAAGTCGAAGCAGCAGCAGCAGAAGATTGTGGGTCAGACGAGTCTTTAGCTATTGATTTCAGACGTTCAAGTTGTGCCAGACGACGATCAATGACTCGACCAGGAGGAGTGGCGATTTGAGGGGAAGATGGTGGTTTTGGCTGTGGTTGGACAGTGACGGGCACAGGGATCTTGAGCGTAGTTTCAGTGGGTTGCTGTGGTGCAGGGATTGCAGATGGCGGCGGAGCAGGGACGGTAGTGGCTGCAGTCGCAGGAGTTGCCTGACCAAAGATGGAAGAAGGTGGTTTTTGTGGCTGAGCAATGGCCGTCGACGGATGGGCCGCAGCCGCCTGTGACGCTGGATCTCGACAGTGGTTTGGGTCTGGAGTTTCAGTGTCTGAATCTGAACCCGAATCTGCGAACGACGCGAACGCAGCCAGCGAATCGAGGATGCGAGCAAGATCCTTGCGCGCGGCAGCAAGAGCAGCAGGAGTGAGTGGCAGTCGCTGGGCAGCCAGCGCATTTGTGCTTGCGACCAGAGCAGCGTTGCTTCCAGCGAGATCTCTGTTGTTGCCATTGCCAAACAGCCGATCGTCGGAAGCAGCGTGAGCAGGAGCAGGAGCAGCAGCAGCCGCAGCCTGAGCAGAAGCGAGATGATGCTTTCTGCCAAAAACCGTTGAGCTGCCGAGCGAATCGGCCGAGCCCAGATCTGCGGCTGATGTTGCTGCCAGATGCGTGCTGCCCATGGCTCCAGCACCAGCACCAGCACCAGCACCAGTTGCAGCACCAGTTGCAGCACCAACGTGTGCAGCCACCAGTGCGCGGCGTCCCGTGGCGTGCAGTGGGAGCGGGAGTGGCAGTGGCAGTGGCAGCGGCAGCGGCATCGTGACATATTGTTGTTGCTGTTGCTGTTGTTGCTGCTGCTGTTGTTGATGCAAATCGTCGCCGCTCACAGCACCCGCAGTCACCGTCGCAGTCGTGATTGTTGTTGTTGCTGCTGCTGCTGCTGCTGCTGCTGCAGCTGGCGCCGGAACTGCGCGCGGCAGACGCGGCGTCATGGCAGACACAAACTCGTTGCTGTCGCTCGTCGACATCGCCGCAAGTCGCAGCGCAACCGTTTCCTTGGTCGCATACAGTCCAACTCGCAGCTTGTATATCTACACCCAACTCATCACTCAGTCAGCCACTCAATCACATCAGCCAGTCGGTCCCCTCCCCTTCTCTCCCCTTCTCCCCTTCTCTCCCCTGTCCTGCTGCCATCTGCAAGCTCTGTCGCTCTTCTCTGCTTGCTTCTCACCAGAAAGTCAATGTCGTTTGCGAGCGACATCTCGATCTGCTTTTTGTCGTGGAAATCTTGTTGCATTCATCTTCTGCAACATCATGAACTTCACCAACAAACTGATGTTGCTGATGCTGCTGCTGCTGATGCTGCTACGCCGACTGCCGCATATTCAATCAACAGCAGTCAATGCTCCAAGACAACAGCAAACGAAACTCAGAGTCTGCATGATCTGCATCTGTTTGGTTTATCCGTGAGTGATCTGGATTCGCACCGATGGATCCTCGCTCATTCAAGTGTGTCCAAAGCAAGCTCATGATGTTGATGTGCTGGCTGATAGTAAATGCGATTTTGCTGTTTCATTGGATTGTTATATTCGCCATGGATAGAGATGCATCATCAAAGGCGAAGAAATCAGAGATTCTTCCTCACAAGGTACGCAAGCAAGTCAACCTTGGTCACGACACTGACAATCTGCAGATCGCCATTGGAATCTTCTTGCGTCACAACGGCCGACGAGTTGTTCTCAAAGAACTTGCTCAGGCTTTCAAGCGGTGTTGCAAGTGTCACTTCCGTGAACTTGGTGCCAATCTTGAACTTGTACATGGCCTGGTTGACCGTGTCAGTGACCTTGTTGCGGCCTGATGCAATCTTGGCAAGCAGTCCGCCAAGAGTAATCAGTCCAACAAGTCGGCGCGAGCTCGGGTCGCTCGTCACTGGGATCTGGTCAAAGCCACGCGTCTGCATCACTTCGATGGCATCTTTAATCAATGTCTGCACAGCCAATCGGCAATCAACTTTAGTCAGTATCACTGCCAGCTGCATCATCATCATCATTATCATCGGTACAATCAAAACAGTGACTTACGTTGTGCAGAACAGTCACGGCTGGGTTGAGTCCAAGATCCTTGATCGTGGCATTGCCCCACTTGTCCTTCTTGGTCTGCTCGGCCTTCTGGGTGCTCGCATCAATGTATCCCATCTTCTTCATCCAGTCGTCGTTCAGATGCTTTGTCATGTAGTTGCGGATCGAGTCTGCAAGCAGAACCACGCATCGCTGTCCTTTCTTGAGCGACTTGGCTGCCTTGATTGCACCAACAACCGCTGCGCCGCAAGATCCACCGCAAAGCAGTCCCTCGGATCGGATCAGTCGACGCGCCATCAAAAACGACTCCTTGTCATCCGTCTTGATCCACTGGTCAACGTACTGTCGCTCCAGAACCTTGGGGATAAAATCATAGCCAATGCCCTCGACTTGGTAGCTGTGGATACCCTCGTGGTTGAGCGACTCGGGTTGAGCAAGGATCGAACCATTGGGGTCAACACCCACAATCTGGATCGTGGGGATCAGCTCCTTGAGTCGCTTGGCAATGCCGGCAATCGTGCCGCCTGTGCCAACACTGGCAACAAGCATGTCGATCTTGCCACCGCACTGCTCGTAGATCTCCTCGGCAGTGCCATGATAGTGCGCAAGCGGGTTGTTGATGTTGGAATACTGGTCAGGGATCCAGGAATCGGCAATCTCCTTGTTCAGGCGCTGTGCAACACCTGCATATTCAACAGCAAAGCACATCCAAAAACATCAATTGTGAGCAGCAGCGAAGTTGAAAGCAAATGGATTGGAAGGTGTCAATGGCATCGATACTGTTATGGCAGCAAGTATATCCTGTGCACATACCGATATGCGAGTCAGGCGAGTCCCATGCGGCCTCGGTGGGAGTGCGGATGATCTCGGCGCCAAGAGCCTTGAGAACATCAACCTTTTCCTGGCTCATCTTCTCTGGCAGCGTGATGATGGCGTGGTAGCCCTTGACAGCAGCAGACAGCGCAAGGCCGATGCCTGTGTTGCCGGATGTTGGCTGGAGAACAACAAGTCAGGAGGGAGATCATCCAACAGTGCGGCACGAGGAAACAACGAAGCGCAAGGTACCTCGATGATTGTTGAGCCTGGCTTGAGAATGCCGGCCTTCTCGGCCTCTTCAACCATGCGGCGGCCAATGCGGTCCTTGACTGAACCGCCAGCATTGAAGAACTCGCACTTGGCCACTGGTCGAGGTAATCCATCATCGCGCCATTTTGGCAGGCATTGAACAGAAGGAACAGAAGGAACAGAAAGGCAGGAAAAAGGAGAGGGGAGAGGGGAGAGGGAAGACAAGGTCAGATTTGGGCAAGTGTGGTCAGGTGGTTGCGGCTTGACGGAACCCAGACCAACCATGCAATGGTGGTTGCTGAACCGCAGAGCCGTTTCTGGTCGCAGCGAGGTTGCAGCGACAAGCTGCCGATCACGACTGGGCTCGCATTGCAGAGCAAGCCACTGGCAGCAACCAGCAACCATCAGCCTGCGACCAGCAACAAGCAACAAGCAACAACCAAGCAACCAGCTGCTCAGACCACAGACGACAGACCGCAGCAAGCAGCTTCCAAAATTGTGGGGTCACTTTTGGTTTCGCTGGCGGTGGCTGAGAGCAACGACGGCACACTCACCGAGCTCGCACTCCAGACCCTCCTCGATGCCGATACGGTTGATGCGCACCAGTGGCGTGCCGCCAATGTGCTCCAGGATACTGTTCAGAATGCGGCCGCGATTCCACGACTCGGCAGCATTGGTCTTGGCAGTCTCAGTGGTCATGATGTTGTTGTTGTTGTCGATAATGATGTTCCGATATTGTTCAAAGCGCAAATGACGCTTTTTTTCTTTGGTTTTGCGCGATCCACGGCTCATTGGGTTGATTGTCCTGAGAGCCTGTCTTGGCTGCAAGTGCAACTATGGCTGTGGCTGTGGCTGTGACTGTGGCTCAGTCTGGTTGCGATCAAGGCTGATCTCATTCGATTGCATTGACTGTAACATTGCATCTGCCCAGTAACAATATGTGACAAGAACAGGACCCCACTCGGCATCCTATGTGTATATGTGTGTGTGTCCG
>JH393013.1:23431-51010 GCA_000235945.1 Homolaphlyctis polyrhiza JEL 142
ATAACATGGGTTGAGCAGTGGGGATGGTTTAGATTGTTGGTTTGTTGTTGGGGATGCAGCATCAGGATTGTGGATGGATCATTGACCATGTGAGTTGATGCGATCATCACTCTGAACAGACGGATCAACAGCCAGCCGACTAATCAGTTGATTGAATGGTATGCTGATGAGTGTATGCATGGATCTGGTCACTCTCACCTTGACTTTGGCTTAGCGGGGAAGGCATGGCGTGGCACAGCACCAACCATCGATTCACGACCTTGCTGCGAGTAATCGCCTGCTTTTTCGCCCTTTCAGATTGCACAGCCGCAAAACCCCAAATGACAGACACAAAAGCCGTCCAAAAGGCGACAGTATTGGACACTATATCCAACTGTGTGAGCACTCGACCCCCGTTCTCCAAAGCATCGATGCACCACCAACCCTGCCCAACTGACACACACACACACACACACACACTATCGAATTCAGCTGCTCAACTGGTTCGTCTTTCCGTTTCTCAACGGCGCACTGATGGGATCGCTCGGCATCTTTTATCGGTTCGGCTTTGGAATGAAGAAGAAGGCCCAATAGCTCATACAACACCGTGCTCGCTTTATTCCTCAAAGCCGTCTCAAACCAGTCCCATAACGACGGCGCACCGCATGCTCTGGCTCTTCTCCATCCTGGCTGCCTGCATCAACTTGATCGACCGCCATCCCCAGCTCTGATGGATACTGAAGTCGTCTGGCTTGCTCTCGAATACAAAGCAGTCAGACTCGGGAAAGAAGCAGAACAGCTTGAACCACATACGAACAGTATTGCGGGGATCACGGATTGTCAGGCTGGCTGTCTCGGATCCTGTCCAGCTGCGGCATGATAGTCGCTGCAGATAGATTCCCAGCTTGGAGTCGTCGTCGGGCGATTGCTGCAGGTAGACTTGCCAGTTGGATCTGAATGCAAGTGACAGTCGAAGATACAGGAATCAGCTTACAAGGATCAGCTTCGAGGCCATAGACTGCTGCCATATGCAGCAAAGAGTGGTTGTACACTGACCCGCCATAGTTGACTGCATCGGAAAACATCCGACGAGAGTTGGAGAGAACATCCAGATTCTTAAACTCGCATCCAAAGCGGAACGGCGGAAAGATATCGTCCATATGTGGGAACAAGGGGCTTTCCAACGCAGGCATTAGAAGATGCTTGTCAATGAGATCCGTGTCTCCAATAGGAGCCAGCTTGCTGTGAATTTTGTGCAGAGTCTGGCTACTGGTGTCATCGCAGTCGTCTTGATGCTCAGTATCGATGAGTTCACACATTTCTGCTGCGATGCCGAGCTCTTTGCAATCCTCCTCAGATGTCAAAATCAGCTGCTCAAGCTCTCTCTGCCTCCAAGCAGCGTCATGGATCAGTGCTTTGGGAACGATGGCATCGCGGAGTATGCTTTTGAGTTGGAAGAAAGGAATCTGGCTGTAATGGATAGAGTGCTGGAGGATATCTAGTGCAGACAGCTCGTCGCGATCATCACTAGTTTGATCGCTGGTCTGATCGTCAGTCGCAGTAGGCATTTCCACGCTCTCATCTGGTTGACCATCTTCAGTATGCAGATTGTTCTGATTAGCAGCGATTGCTGCAATCGTCTTGCTGACCAGCTGATATCGCTCAAACTCGCTTGTACAAAAGAAGCTATCCAAGCTAACGATGCGTGCGAGCCAGGTCAAGGAAAGCATGGGCAGAATATCGAGCAGCTCGCAAGACCCTTTGGCGCACAGCTTTGTGATTGCCGCGCCAACAATGTTTTCTGAAAACTCTCCGTAGGAGATGCTCTCAAACATATCCAGAAACGCCACGAGCTTGGATGCGTCGTCTAGATCAGCCACGATGAAGTCGGTTGCGGCATGGCATAGCTCCATGTCGCCAAAGTAAAGACCGGCTGCCAGCATTGACACTGCATTTTTTGCTGTAATGCCCATCTCGGGTTTGCCATATATACTGCCCATTGTATCAAAATGTAAGTACATATCGTCAACCACAAAGCTGCGGCGAGGACAGGTGCGAGTCCTTACCGTGCGAGCACCGTAGTTACGGCTTCAATGGTGATATTCTCATCGTTGAAGTGAATTGTAATCACTTTGGCGGTGTCGTTGGTTTCCTTACAGCTGCGTGCTTCACGCCAAGGTCCCTGCAGCATGCTTGCAAAGTAATCGTTTGAAATCAGCACGATTTGGTGGAGTTTGAACTCGACTTCCCTGACTTTGACTGTGATGTCGGAGAAAAGGCCGTCAAGAAATCCTCGACCATAGAGAGTCTGCGATAGCCGCTTGAGCTGGTGTGTATGGGATTTGGCTGGTTGCTGCTGCTGCTCGGCGTGAACGTCCAGCGTAAAGTCTGGCATTTGAAACATACACTACATGTTAGTGGATTGTGCTGAGTTGTTGGCTGGTGCACGCCATTTTGAGCAGTAAACAGCAGGTTTACAGAATGCAGTAAGTTTTAGAGACTGTACCTTGACTCGCAGCGTCATTGACTCGCATTCCTCGCATGGCGTGCGTGATAGCAAGCGGCACCGTCATTTTGGCCGAGAGAGCGCCGAGAATCACTGTTTCGGACGCGTCGTGTTGAGTCTGTTGGGACCTGAGGACTCTTTTCATCCAAATCCCTCCCTCGAACAGAAACCCCCACCGGAATTCGCTGCCCTCCCTTGTCCCTTGCTTTGTTTCCAAGATAAAAAGAAAGTACTGATATGCCACCAACAGGAAGCGTGTTTAATGATTAGTTATTTCTGACTTTCAGCCATCATCGAAAGCCTTTCCTCAATCATGTTGACAATGAGTCGATGCCCAGCAGTTTCTGCAAAGCTTTTAGCCGTGCCGCCATGCTCACTCTGAACAGTAGGATCCGCACCACACTTTTCCATCAACTCGCGAACCAAATCCTTGTGGCCATTCAACGCAGCAATCATGAGCGATGTCATTGGATGTTTTTTGTCAACTTGGTGGATAATGCGTGCACCTGCAAGAATCAGTGCCTGTGCTGCCTTGACATTGCCTGATGTTGCACACAATCGGTCAAAGGCCGTTTGCCCGCGGGGATCTTCTTGATTGACATCGACGTTGAATTGAAGCAAGAGTTCGACCATTTGAACGCCATAACGGAGGTTGGCTGAGGCGTTTTCTGATGCCCACATCAATGGCGTGGAGCCGCCGACATCGCACATCTTGGCTTGCTCTGGATCGTTTTGCAGAATCACTTCTGCAGCCTTGAGACTGCCAAATGTCACTGCTATTGAGAGCGCGGTTTTTCCTGATCTTGTTGTGGCCGTTGTCGATGCACCATAGCTGAGTAGCAAACGAACAATCTCTGGCGATCCAGACTGGCAAGCGAGCTTCAGCAAAGAAGAGCAAGGTGCAATAATAGTGCGAAGAGCATCAATAACACAAGCCGTAAGCAGTTGTCAGTCGATCGAGGTTTCTATTGGATGTAAAGATGAGGAAACGCGATGCTGTACAAACCATGAGCAGTGTCTTGCCGTTCTTATCTCGGCTCTCCATCGACAGCTGCTTTCCGTGTTCATTCAGGATTGCCGTTACTTTTGCCGAGTCTGCCTCAACAACGGCGCGAGTGAGTTGCGCAGTGACCTTGACAAGCACGCTTTCATCTGGGCAGAGTCGAGTTTGCAGCAGTCAGAACGTTAGACAATATGTCAAAGAGAACAAAGCAGCCAACAACTCCCAGACAGCGTGGAGATAATATAAGCATTCAATCCAGTTGTATCACAGCTATTGCCAGCAAGCAGTAAAATGCAGCACCACCATGGACAACAAACCAGTAGTTGTAGTTTCCACTTCAGAATATGTCTTGCTCCAACAGTCCTTCACGCCTGCAGTCAATGCAGATGTGAACGCAATCCGAAGTTTGAATCTGTATTTTGTGAGTGGCTTCATATCTGATACGACACACATTGGCTCGTCGCCTTCATAGACAACCTGCAGTCCAACAACAGGTCATCACCCAAAACAACCATACAAAAGCCGTTGTGGTTATCGTATTTCAGGATGCGGTATTTGATTAGAAAAAGGCAGCAACAGCAGCAATGAGAAAGGCAGCCGGTAAGCGCCATGTCATTGACAAGCATCCGGCGCAAAAAAACTATTCCATGGCGTCAAGAGAGTATATGAAGAGGGAAGGAAGCAATAGCATGCCAGTCGCTGCTGGAGCCCGCACCTCAAAGTTGAGCGCGTCTGCCTCTGCCCGTGACAACTGATAACTGAGCCCCGAAAACAGATATCGCGGGTCGCGGTTGCCATACGTCCATATGATGTCGACGCTGCGAGCCTGGCAAACAGTGACTTTCAGGACAGGCAAAACACTGGGGAGCGGTTGTTGCTGCTGTGCCATCTTCTCAAAAACTCGTGCGCAATCTCGCGTCGAAAGACGAAATGATCAAGAACAAGCTTTTCTTAGAAAGTGGTATGGTCAACAATGACTCTAGAATCAAACGATGAGATGATCGACACCGCCAAAGTAAAAGTAAAAATCAATGATACAGATGTATTGATCGGGGTGGTAGTAGGCGCCATGATTTTACTATCTCCCTTGTTCAATAAAACTGGTGGGTTTATTAAGCGAATCAAGGATCGCTCATATTCAGAGTGGCTACCGATTTGTGCATTATGTCTGTCATATCAATTTCTTCGTCGCCATCGTCATCTGCAAGGGACGAGACAGGAAGCCATATTACATCATCCAGTGAATCTGGTCCTTGAGCAGCAGTAGTGGTAGTTAGAGCATTGCTTGGAATAACGTGGTGCTGCTGCCGAATCACGTTAAAGGCGAAGATCCCTGCAATCGAAATGACGAGGCCTATGAGAGCATTATTGTTGAACTTGTCGGCAAACAGGATTCTAGAGAGCGTGATTGTGAGAAGTTCCTTGCCAATGCCGGCAATACTGAATGACAGCACGGATGATTCCTTGATGACCATGAATTCTAAAAGTATGACTACAAAAGCAATGACTCCTGCTGCAACAAGCATTGCTGTGATGTTCAGGGCAGTTGCGAAGCTTGCAAAAAAGGCTGATTGAAGAAGTGGACCAAAGCCTTCGAGTGCAAGGAATGCAACAAACAAGGCAGCAGAGATGGGCAATGCCAATCTGCGGATCGTCAAGATTGGATGCGTTCGGCCACGAGATCTGTCACTGAGTAAGATCTGCGTCAATGACCACCGCAGACCCGAGAACAATGCAGCCGCCTGCGCCTCGCTGTATCCAAGTGCATCAAACTGCAGGTCGTTGGCAACCATGATTGCAACACCAGCCATAATCACAAAAATCACGAGGATCAGTGCGACAGTCGGTCTTTTCTCTATACCCAACAGATAGGCAAAGAGAACCACAAATACTGGACTCGATGATTTGACAACAGTGTAACTGGAGAGAGTGATTCTGCTCAGACTGCTATTGGACAGGCCAATGTCGAGCGATGTTGCGACTGCGCAGGGCAGTACTCGAGCAATAAATACAGATGCAGATAACGACACAACTGGCTCCATGCGTACAGACGACAGGAGCAGCAGATACGCAAGTGCGCCTTGAGTGAGGCTGTGGACGAGTGATGACAGCACTGGAAAGCGGAAGCCGTGGTGCTTGTCCGAGAACAGCCAAGTATTGAATACATGCAGACCGATTGATGTTGCGTACCATGCTGCAATGCTGCCATGAATAGATTGAATTCAGCCGCAGATCTGGATGGGATGAGATGAGATGGGATGGGATGAGATGGACTGCAAGTAGAATGTGGCTTTGATTTGGAGTGCATGTTTGTGGCAGATGCGGCAGACAGCACTCACAGCAGCGCGATCTTGGCCAGCTTGATCCGCGGATCCGTGGATTCTGTTACCAGCGATGCCGGGACAGCGCTTGTTTCACGGTTCTTGCTGCTAATCTTTCGCAAGGACCGTGTGTCTTGGGCTGGAACGGAGAGCAAGTCTGCCGCTGTTGTTGCTGCGCTGATTATGCTGCTGCTGCTGCTGCTTTCTGCTTTATGTGCAGCGGCCGTAGATACATCCGCCTGAATGTCCAAAGCATTATGCGCCGTTGCATCGGATATATACAATTCAGCAGCAGCAGCCTGCGACTGTCGGTGTAGCGCAGCAAACGAGCGACGGGGGCCATGCTGCTGATGCTGTTGCTGATGCTGTTGCTGATGCTCCATTTTCGTTGTTTGCATTTTGCTTCTGCGAAACAATCTTGTTTGTGACTTTCATCAACAGCAATGAGCCACAAGAAGGAGCGTCGCGTCTGTCTGTTTGTGACGATTATCAACCAGTATGTCTCGCTCGTTGAAATCCCTCGCATTACAATCATGTTCTGTCCTCCAAAAACATCCTTGGTATGGCAACCACTACTGTCCCTGATGACTGACATATCCAATACACAATACAATTGCAGTGGCCATACGGACATCTCGCGACAGTCGCCTCGTGTAATGCAAGGACAGTCTGGTTAGCTGTATACAGAGATACCTGCTTCTCTCTTTGTTGCTCTAATCAGTGATCACTGATATGCATCCGGCTATAGATCATCCGATGAACTCACTCGGCACTCAGCAAGCTAATGCACTCGGCTGGCGCTTGAGAAACTATTTGATAGACTGTATTTACACAAGCGATCTCATCCGTGCAAAGCAGGTGTGACTGCTACTCGTCTGTTTGTTATGTAGATACTCCTTGTAGCTCTGGCAGTAACTTGTCTTGCTAACCCGTTTGCTAGACGGCGACAGAGATTGCCAAGCATCATCCTGGCGCACCAGTGATTGAAGATAATCGACTGCGTGAAATGGCAAGAAGAAGCTTGGCATTGCTTGTTCGAGCTGCAAAATATATGCATGGATCTTGTGTTTGAGTTACCAATCGCTGTTTTGGGCAATATACGTGAAGCTGACCGTTGCGGTCGATACTGTGGGGATGTTTCAATCTTAGAACCTTGGTGATCTGACAGGCATGCTCTGGCCACAAGTCAAGGAGATGCTCAAGAAGGAAGACAAGCACCTTGATGATATCACTGGTCGCCGCGGCGAGACTCACGCGCAGTTCAAAGCACGAGTCATCAATCTGTATGGCGCACTGATTTCACGTCATTTGGTCGAGCCACATGATAAAGTAATGGCTTCCATGTCATCAATGTCGCTGCAGTCTATTGCACAGCCAGCACCATTGAGTCTCAAGTCAGATTCACGATCTGTGTCCAAAGAACATATCACAGCCACTGTTCCGCTGATCCCAGGGCAGATTCCTGAACCCTCTCCCGCAAGCCAAAGCTTAAAGTACAAAACAACTGGCGCAGTGGATAACTCGCTCAACAAATCGCTGTCGCAATCGATGCGAAACATGTCGCTGGGACCAACAGCACCGACTGCATCAACATCCAGCATCTCTAACCCAGTGCAACTTCCTGTTTCTTTGAAGCGCCAACTACAGTTCAAACAGCGCCATATTCTTCTTGTGTCGCATGGCGGATGGATTGAGCAGCTCATGCGCCATCTGATTGATGATCTCAAGTTCCAAGTCCACAACAACACGCAGCACCATCCTGGATTCCCAAAGAGTGCATCGGTCTATCAGTTTATGATCTCTAAAAACTACAAGGCTGATGGTGACTATGAATGGGCAGGCACAATTCCGCTTATGAATTGCGTTGGACACTTGGCATCACTGAATCGCAACTCGGCAGTTGCCACTGTGAAACCTTCGTCAAACTATGTTGTGGCATCTACAACTGCCAAAGCAAAGGCTGCTGCTGCTGCTGCTTGCCTGAGTCCATCGCCATCAAGGAAAAACATGCTCAAGGGACCCAACGCTGCTGCTACTTCATCTGCTGCGACAACTCCAAGGGTATCAGCGCATCCAGCAAAGAAGATCCCAGAACCACCCTCGGTGCCACGAAATGCGCCAAATGCGCCGCGTAGCCGGACCATCACGACTGGAGCCACATGGTAAAAAGGGTGCCAGATGCGTCCTCAGTGATAGCAGAATGGAATGAAAACGTTAGAGGTATCTTGACCGTATTGTTTGGCAACAGATCTGCAACAAAACAGAATATGTCTTCGCTATCGCCTGAGCTATCAATGGAGCAGTTCAACTTGCATCTACAGGGCTTTTCTAGCGACAAGTCCCGGTCTACCGTGATGGAACTGGACATTCCTGTTTCCATTGGGCCTCAGAGACAGTCGACAGCCGCGCCGTCCAGCATGAATGTTGTCGAAGCGTTTAATGAGCTGAGTCGCAACTTGGCAGCAGTCCCAAACAAAAGCCACAGGACAGCCAATATTGCAGGGGAACAGTCAGAACTACAGCCATCTCGCTCGTTCTCGCCCAGCCAGTCACGCACTGCTCGCTCAGCATCGCCCATTGCTTACAAACTGCCAACTCAATTCAGTACCCAGCGCGATGCATTTCATGATTCTCCATCCGCGCATTCGCTCCACTATCGCAACGCATCTCAAACAAGATCAGCAAGGTCAACCAACGGCAACCTGAGCGCATCTCGTCCTCCAACAGCAACACCAGACCCTTCAGTGATTCAAGCGCTCTACGAACTCGATCTTGCCAATGAGGAGCGTGCGTTCTCTGTCTGGCTCGACCGCAAGAAACGCGAACGGAATCTCTCTCGGGCCACGTCACAGTCCCGACCGCTCTCCTCAGCAAGTTTGAAGCGAACACAGCCACTTAGACAGCCTACTACTGATATACCAGCCACGATTAAGATGTGCGATATGGAAGAGTTGCTGGTAAACCCGAATATAGCAAAGAATCTGACGAGTGATCAAGTCGATGCACTTATCCGACGTCTGGAGCGCAATAGACAGACATTCTCAGCGTGGTTAGATCGCAAGACAAAAGAGGAAGAACAACGACGGAAAGCTGAGCAAGAAGCGCAGGCAAAGGCAGATGCCGAGAAGTTGAACAATGATATCAAGAAAAAACGGATGGAGCTGATTAGCAAACGCAGGGTTTCAGAGTGGCGCAAGATGAAGGACGATGAACGAGCTAAATTAGAGCTTGAAAAAGAGCAAGCCAGAGTCAAGCAAATGCAGGAGGAGAAGCAAAGAAGAATGGCAAACCGCACTGCATTCCGTAAATGGCTTGATAGCCATCGAGCAAATGCAAACGCGTTGCAGCAGCAACAGCAACAGCAGCAGACGGTCCAAAGGGATTCAAGGCCCATGTGGGTCGATCTTATCAACACGCAGCAGAGTGTTCAAAACGATGGTTCATTGCAGAGACCTGGACAGGCAAGAAAGCGGTCGAAATCCACAGGTGCATGCACGCCATTACTGTCACCACCAAATCTATACAAGGACTATGCGAGGACACAAGCGCTTGCACCAGACTATCTTCGCAAATACGGCGTACAAGTTGCGTCTGGTGGTATTGGTTTGACAATGGATGAAGCCATGGGATGTGCACCACCGCGACCCTCATCGGCACCCTTCACACGCAGCTATCAAACCGCAGTTGCAAGATCAACGAAATCAGCCAGTCGGACGGGGGTTCAAACTAGATGTGCAAGGGAACCGAAATAAACTACTTTCTTTCAACTAATTCAGTTAATATCAGAGTTGGTTGGCCGCAACAGCGACTGCCAAGTCGATGTAATTACGAGATACTGCACTGTGAACCAGACCAAGACTCAGATGAACATCAAGTACTATCTGGCAAACTGCTGCCATCAAATATGTTTTGTGCTGCATCCAAGCAATCCATCTCATTATAATGTGATTCCAATCGAGCACTGTACTGCATCGCCGCACTTTCCTGCTGCTCTTTGCACACAGTCAGCACCCATCATTCGCAGCAGAGCATCCTTGGAACTGGCTGAATGTCCTGATGATGGTTTCCATCCAGATTTCAAGATAATAGATGCAATTCGTCATGCTTGCCAACTTCACATCTTTGGCTGCTTGCTTACTGCTTGCCTGGCAAAGTAGGTTCTGGCTCGCAAGCAGCAGCTACAAATAAGACAACGGCTGACGTTAAATGCAGCCCGTCACAGCAGCAGGGTGCTACTATCTATTCGGCTATAGAGCACAGCGTTCTGTTGTTGTTGAAGCTCTCAGCTTTGATGTCTGTTCGGGTAAGCTGTCATCACAAACATGCAGCCATTGAATGCCCAATGCACCATACTGGCTCAGTTGCTGTCATTCTAGCAACCACGATCTGCTGATCATCTAATGGCCGACTTGTAATTGCACAAACGTTTGGCGGTTGGGGTGTTTGGTGTTGGTTCAGCTGAAAGTGTTGTATTTCGCTGCAGGCAGAGACGCTGCAGGTGTTGCCGAGGAGATGGTTGAGATTGCCGCATCGACGAGCAGCACAGACCAGCAAGCATCAGCCAGCATCGCTTCGTTGATCCAACTACTGGTAGCACGGCATGCATCGCTTGATCGTATCTTGGGCAGCAGCATGATTGCCGTCAATATGGAATATGTTTCTATTGATGATGAATCTGTGCGGCTTCACGATGGCGACGAAGTAGCAATCATCCCGCCAGTCAGTGGCGGATAACTGCTGCAGATCGACTGATATCGGAGCAGTTACTGTCAGCAGCAACAGTCTAGTAAAGATATATCACGACCCATGCATAATACCAGCAGCTTATTACTTGACTCCTCTGTTGGATTCTGAGCGAAGCGTCAGCAGGAATTTCAGATTTTGGTGTTTGCTGCGAGTTGCCTCGCATTTTGCAAGCACCGATTATAACAAGAGTCAGTCAATCAGTCAGTCAGCGAGTCAGTTGCTATCCACGACTTAAACAAGAGTGTCCGCCATCTGCAAAGTTGCTGACACAGAGACTGATGCTCTGATGCTGCTGTGGCTGCGACTGTGACTGTTGCTGTGGCTGCAGTGGTCAAGTTCATCTCGGGTCTTCCCGAAGACACAAAGTATCCGTTCATTGCTGCAGAGCCCTCGATCAAGACCGTCTGGAGCTACATGCGGCCGTCCGACTTTGCCGGCGCATCCGTCTTCGCCGTCGCATCTCCGACTGCTTTCTACATTTGGGGTATGTCTCTGTCTGCCGCTCACTGTCTCCCTCTGTCCGTGTCTCTCTCTGTCTGTATGTTCGTGCTGCACAACTCTCCCACAATTCAGAGATGAGCTTGGACTGACGCTTGCCTCTTTGTCCTGGCTGGCACAACCGCTTCGACCACGGCACACACACTCATTCCTTTGCACAACCCATGGCTTTAGAACGTCTGTATCCTACCATCCACCCACGCAAGCTTGGCCCTCTTGTCGCTGTCCAGATTCCCTTTTATATGTTTGTCGGCTTGTCATTTGGCATGACACTCTCCCTTCGTAAGCAGCATCGCTTTCATTGATCAATCGCATCTCGTGCCCACTCTGCAGCTACACCTACAACCTTGCAACCAAACAACTAACCCAGCAATCTAATATATTATCATACGCTGCTGCTGCTTCTTCTGATCGCTATCCCTCTCTGGGTCTGTATTAGAGCGCTTCTGGGGATGGAGAGAGAATGCACGCGAGCTCAAGCGATGGGAGGAAGAAGCACCACTCAGAGAAAACGAGCGCATCAGAACTTGGTCAGAGACCGATTGGTAAACTCGACAAGGCCCGAGCTGGCTGCAACACCCACATCTCAGATCGTTTCGCTTCCTCCTACACATTCTGGTCTGAATTCTCGCACAAATATCAAGGCTTTCAAAACCCCCCGAACTACCAATGGGTTCCCGGCTTGTTTCCCTTTGCATAGTCGATTCTGTCAGCCAAGTTTGCTAGCTCGACGATGTCTTGAGTTGGATCAGAGAACATATTGTCTGCATTCCACTTTTGTCGGCTCCTATGAGAGTCGCCTGTCGTTTTTTATTTTGGAAGATCGAGGAGGGTTGAGGAAGCGAGACGTTCAATAGTTCTCCTTGGCTTCCTTTGCTAGAACCTCGTTTTCCTTTTTGAAGATGCCGAGATGGAGCACGCGATCTCCTGCCATTGCGACTGGGTTTGAGCTGCGACCAATAGTCTAACATCAACATGCGTCAGCTCTGTGAATTTCATGCACTGCGATCAAAAGAGAGAGAGAGTGAGTGAGAGAGAAACTGAGTTTGCAAGACTTACCACACCATGGCTTGGCGAGAAGATCTCATCCACGACATTTCCAAAGATGTTCTTGATCCTAGCAATCAAGTCGCCTTTGCGAATCAGACTATTGACCTGTGGATAGACCTCGAGCACGCCACCTGTTTTGGTATAGATCCAGAATCCCTTGGAGCACAGAATGGTGTTGGGCTGGGGTCCGTTGGTATCAGCTTCAGGGACTTCGCTCGTGAACATGTTGAGATATGAGAGAATGCGCATGACACCCATATAGGACCATTGAACATATTGGTTTTGGAACAGTTGTGGGTTGCCGATTTCGACCGTGATGGCCTTGATGCCTCGGACGCTTGCCGCCGACCGAAGTGTTCCTGATAACAGACAAGAGTCAGTATCAGTGCATTAGCATTGAAATGCCAGAGAGAGAAGAGGCACAGGAAGTCTGATAAAATCCGGCAGTCTTTTAGAGTCGAAGCCAGTATTTATAGATGGAATGGCATTTTGGAATTCGTACCATCCTGGCCGCTGTTGTGCAGGATGATTTGTGGTTGCTGCAGCTTGGCAAGAACAGAAGAGACTGGATCGTTCATATCGCTACGGACATAGTAAGAGTTGACGCGACCAAAGCTCGCAGTATGCAAGTCAATCAGATAATTGAAGTGATTGATGATTTTGGTCATGAGAGCATGGTTATAGACTTGGGATGCAGTGCCGTTTTCTTGGCCGGGGAAGAGTCGGTTGAGATCACGGCCATCGGAGAACTCGCGTGTGAATCGTAGATATCCAGGGACATTTACACAGGGAACTGCTACGACTGTGCCTTTTAGTTTGTGCACATCAATGTCGCTGATCACCCTGTGAATGCAAGGCACGCCATTGAGCTCGTTGCCATGCACAACAGCAGTGATACCAACCTGTCGAATAGCCGCGCCATCAAATCAGCAGTCATTCAAACTTCAAAGACTTGAGATTCGCTTATCGCAGCATTCTTACCACAGGACTGAGTAAATCCAGCAAAAAAGCAAGTCAGACAGTCACGAGAATATCAAGTCAATCGACTCATAGTTCAAGTGTGAAAACATGCAGCTCAAGGCAGGCTCTATCTTCTTACCCAGGTTCCGTGCCACGCGCAACAATCACAGGGACACGGATCCACTCAGAAAGTCCCTGCTTAACAAGATTGATCCATGCTGTGCTGATCTTCCCTGCAGGAAAGTCTTCAATCACAAGCGTGTCGCAATACACCGGAGGAGGGACTTCGTTCTCGTTCAAGTACCGAGATGAGAAGACTGGCGGTTTGTATTGATGCGCAGAGTCCCAGTATTTGGTCTTCAGATTCGAGGATTGCTCGATGCCGACATCAGTGAGAGTTGGCTGGCGCTCTAGCTCCTTGGGTAGAGTCCATATAGGCTGGTCGTCATAGACGATGATAGATCCAGTGCGACCGCGACGCTGCAGCCGATGTGGTGGAAGCGGTGTGCTGTCACCATCAACCACAGTGTCAGAGTGTGATTCGACAACTCCAATGGCGTTGCTGCTGGTATTGGCGCTGGCACTAGCGATCGCACTTGAAATAGCAGCTGCATGCATTGCGCGCCGAGCATCTGTTGCTTCGATCGAAGGTGGTGGTGCTGACAGAGGTTTGCCCAGAATTCCTGAGCCTGTCGGATTGGTACCGGGATAGTTCAAGTACTGATCGGGAATGATGGCATGCTGGTACGATTCAAACAGCTGACTGCCTTGGCGATCAGGCCCACCGGCTATATCAACTTTGATGATCAAAATAGTGGCATCTTCGTTCTCTGTTTGATCCAGAGTGTCAATGCCACAACTTGCAAAAGCAACGACGCATCAAAGAAACAAACCTTTGAGCTCATGGGTGTGATCTTCGCTGTTTGGCAGTGAGCCACCGACGATTTCAATGCCGTCCGAATGAAGTGAGTCAAGCATGCCAGTAGAGAATGGCTGATGTGGACGTAGAACAGGAGTCATCTTGAGATCTGTGGGTGCACACTCCTCATCGCGTTCACAAATCAGCGTTTCACCCTGGCGCACAGTACGGATCTGATCGTCGCCCTCGACCGAGACCTTGATCGTGCCTTTGACTACATAGACAATCGTGAAATTGCTGAGCAGCAGCTTGTTTGTGGTCGAAGCACGTTTCTCGAGATTGCTGTTACTGCCAGTTTCAAAGTTTGAGCTGCTGTTTGATGTGAACGAAGTTGAAGGATTCGCTGTTAATTGCTGTGGCGAAGGCAGGCTTGAGAGCTGATCCTGAACAAGCGGATCTGAAAGAATGAAGTTGTCGGTCGCATCGCCGCCATCGCCATCGCCATCGCCGTCACAGCAGCCGTCGTCACCCTGAACATTCTGGCAAATGGTTTCAAGGCTCATTGTCATGCGAGTGACACGACGGTTTGCAATGAACGTGAGATGCTTGAGAGGCGACAGATTCATGCGACACGTAGTTGGCCATTCGCCGCGATAGGTGTAAGGAACCAGTGGTTTGACAGGAACCGCCGAAGTCTGATCATGGTGGTGCAAGAAAGCTGGTGCTGACAGATTTCCACGCAGCTGAACGTTTGCACCGCTTTCTGGCAGCAGGAACAGCGTGACATCGTATCCCGGGAAGAGAGAGAACGAGCACGAGTCGCGCACTTCTGATAGCGACAGGCGCCACAAAAACGGATCTGCTCGAAAGTTGCGCTGAGCGGGATAGATGGCGATCTCGGCTGTTTCGCCGAGTCCGTTCTTCCATGGCATGCGCTGGAACTGGGTGCTTGTGATTACCTTCAGGCCGATGGCATGCCGGTTGTTATGATGCGTCATTGAGTTCAAGGAAAGCAGAGGAGGAGCGCATTGCAGCACGGCCACAGCCACAGAGAGAAACCAGGGAAGGAATGCGTTGGTTAGTATTGACTCTCAACAGGTCGGAGTTGGCACAGCCTTTTGATCGCAACCCGACAGGCATGTGAACATATGCCAGCCAGTGCGGTCGGGCTGCAAGCAGCAGTGATTGCAGCAGCAGTAAGCGCAGCAGCAGCCACAGCAACCACGGCAACCACGGCAAGAGCAGAGACAGCAGATCTGTGCCAACTGGCAGTGCGAATGCAGCTCTGTGGAGGCTCAGGGTCCAGTTCATGCTTTCTGGCTGTGGATTCCCGCTCACTTCAATCTTTGGCGGACAGGCTGCGGTCGAGGGTTCCGATGAATACGAGGCCGAGCTTTGCGAGAGCAGCGATGCAGGCAGTGGTGGCACGCCGGCGATGCCAGATCCAGAAGAAGCATCAACGGGCACAGCAGAAGGGAGCCTAATGGGCAGTGACGCTGAGGGCGAAGGGATCGAAGGGATTGGGATTGGCATTGGCAACTGAGCTTGAGCTTGAGCTTGGGCTTGGGCTTGGGCTTGGGCTTGAGCAGTGAGTTGGTTAGATGGCAGCAGGGCAGGCGAAGCAGTAGATGGCGGGGGCGATGATGCAGTGGCAGTGGCAGTGGCAGTAGACTGAGTAGACTGAGAGGACTGAGAGGACTGAGTTGGGGGCGGGTGTCGAGGGGAACATTGAAGCAGAAGCAGAAGCAGAAGCAGAAGCAGAAGCAGAAGCAGAAGCTTGTTGGTTGAGATGCTGTGCAAAGTCTGAGCTTGAGCCTGAGCTTGATCCGATGCAGCGCAGCGGCAACAACCACCACGACTGTCGCTGCTTCTGCTGCTTCTGCTGCTTCTCTTGTTTCTGTTCCCTGTGTTCCCTCTGTTCTCTGTCCTTATGCGGAGCCATTGCTGGATCAGCGTGCGAGATCAACTCTGTATCTTGCTCTCTTGCTTGCTCGTTGCAACCCTGCGATCGCCGTCTGCTTCAAGAATCCGACTTGTCGTTGATCGCCTGCAGGGTAAGACTCAGTCTCCTTTGCTTCATGACAAACTTGCATGCCATCTGTGCAATTAGATACTCTCGCAACCCAAAACATACAGGACAGACCAGCAAGTGACATAACTCCAAACAAAAAAGTCAGTGTGACTGTGCCCAGAACTGTGAATGCTTGTGTGCGATCGCTGCTTTGATGTCTGATTTCCGGAGCTTCCCTGTTACTTTACAAGAGTAGCCACTGCCCTCAAATGGAGGTAAATATCAGAACCACGCGCATATCAGCCCCCGAACCAGATCTGCTCGCTAACCTTGTCGTCCTTCGCAATGGCGCGCTGCTATCTCTGCAGAAACCCTCGATTCTGCCAAAGATTGAGGACACTGGACCCCAAAAGCATCGGCCAAACACGAGTCAGCCACTTACAGCTCTCTCAATTGCAGCCACGCGAAACAGACACGGGGAAAACAGCTCGCCAATTGGTTCCGGACGCAATTCGCCAGTCACAACAGTAAATCCTGCTGGCTTTCCAAAGGTCGCTCACGGAAGATTCTCTCTCGCAATCCCTGACACTCATGGCCTGGGAAGCGGCTCTAGCGCTAACGGCGGTAGCTCAAACAGCGCACCATACAGCCCTGTGCTCAGACCATCAACAACCAACTCGATATCTTCTCCCAAAATCGGCGGTGATCATATCGCAAATAGACGCATTCCTGCAATGATACCATCGCCACTCTCTGATACAGACAGCGGAGCGAAAGCAACAAAGTCTCCCGCTGGATCCAGTGAGAATCTCAATGCAACATCGCAGTCAAAGAACCCAGATCCAGTGGCATCTCCGCTGGTCCTAATTCGGGCAAAAACGTCTCGGAAACGCGGTCAATCAATGCCAGTTCCTGATCGGCCTGTCATTCCGGGTCTCGACATTGCCGACCCAGCAGCATCTCGCTACTCCACATCAGGTGTCGAATCAGGTCCATCGCAGTCTGGTATGTCGCTTAGATCCGGACGCAGTGGTGAGCATCATGCTGGTTCACCAACTTCACTGTCCCATGAGGCTCAGTCACCATCCGTTGTTTCGCCCAAACAGTCGTCTTGGGCAACAGATCGCAAGTCGATTGACTTCACTCTGTCGCAATCGCAATCGCAATCGCAGACTCATCCGCTCTCGCAATCGCAGCCATACTCGCAGCTTCATTCCTACACAGTAGCGCAGTCCCTTTCCCAATCGCAATCACAATCGCAATCACAATCGCAATCGCCAACAGACTCGCCATTGGAAAAACGGAGCGGCCAAAGTGGTCGAACGAGAGCAGCATCGCTCAGTCAGCAACTAACAACATCAGCAACTGTTGCTCGTCCAAGCTCATCTTCATCAATCGCACCAGTAGCTTCAAGTACACCTGCATCAACCGTATCGTTGGCATTACAGGGTCTCAAAGAGGAATCAACAGAGCCATCAGATGTATCCATCACAGAGACTAATCGAAGTCATCGCAGACGCAACACAACTCGAGGGTCTCAGCGAATCACGCGCATGTCAATATCGGAGGAGCCAGATCCTGAAAATGAATCCAGCCAGATAAAAGGATCGCCTGCATCTGGTTCTGCCGCAGCGCCAGACGAATCTGCATCGACCGGTGGCGATAGCACACCAGAAGGCACGCCTCAGCGCCAGAAATCCCAGACTCGACGGCAACAAGCAAGCAGGCATTCGATCGTTTCTCAATCGACAGCGGCTGCAGATGCCACCCAGCAATCGGTTGGTGATAGCGATGAGTCGCAGATGCAGCAGGAGCAAGCTGACTTCACTGGAACAGTCGAACAAGTCCGACAGCGTCCGCATTCACAGCAGCAATCTGGCAGAGCTAAAGCGCTTAATCGTCGTCTTACATTTCTCAAGTCGCCTGCCGTTGACACGGGCATTGTACCAGGATCTAACCAAGCACAACTGTCGTCGAAAAGTGAGACACATGCATCAAGCGAAGCGAATGATGGGCAACAGCAGCAACAGCAACAACAGCAGCAACAACAGCAGCACAGTACTTTGCCAGGTAGTCCTCACGTAAGGTCGCAACGCGCAATGTCGATTCGCAACGAAGCAAGCTTAACAAGAAGTGATTCCGCAGGATTGATCAGGCGCGCACTCGCTCG
This sequence comes from Homolaphlyctis polyrhiza JEL 142, assembly GCA_000235945.1. NCBI lineage: Eukaryota > Fungi > Chytridiomycota > Chytridiomycetes > Rhizophydiales > Homolaphlyctis > Homolaphlyctis polyrhiza. Next base: position 41,535 of record JH393013.1, read on the forward strand.
CCGAATGACAGACTTCCGTTCAACAGTCACCCAAGTCATGGAGAACAAAATGGCTCATGCATCGCGTCGCGAATCCAGTCTTATTGCTGAAGCGAGTGGCGATGTCGTTAGGCGAAACTCTCGCAAATCAACAAACTCTGAACAAAAGCCTGAACAAAAGGCAGAGACAGATCCATCGGCAGCAGTGTCACCGGCTTCAGAGAAACCTGTTGCATTCCAAAAAAAGCCTATCGAGACTTGGGTGGCAGACTACTGGCGCATTGCCTTTGTGAGCCAAACCTTGGCATATCGTTTGCTCAAACACTACAAATCAACAAGTGCACACGTGCTGTCATTGTTACAGCTCCCACTGGTCGAGACTGGCGGTATGTCGCATTTAAACATGTTTCGGTTGATGGATGGTTCCGACTCGATCCTATCGCAAAAGGTAGTGGGTGGTGCTCCAGCCAATTGCTATCGCACTTGCATGGCAGTAGCTATCATGGATTGACCTTTAAATGCAACTGTGACTGGGATAAACAGATTCGACAAGTATTGGACAATCCTGAGCGGCCATGGGAGACTCTTGATGGCTTACAGCGACTGCTTTCGACTCGTGTTCGGTCTTTTGCACAGTACCCCTTGGATCATAAACTGCGGTTTTGCAAGATCATGCAGGTGAGCATCGATCAAGTATTCACTTGGATCCTGACTGTGATTATGACTAAACTCGATTGTCATTGTGTTTTTTGCTGGGGGGGGGGGTGGCTGTTGTTTAACTGGGCCATGTACGAACTGTAAAAACAAACCAGTACGAAAGGTTTCCGCCGGTAATATCATGTGCTTGGGATGTTATAGTCTGAATATGCTTCTTAACCAGTGCTTATGGTGCACAATTGTGTAATTGTAACTTCAGGGTGTGTTGATTGTGAAAGAAGGTCATATCGCACACTCGTTCTACTTCATACTCAGCGGACAGGTGGAGATCTTCATGGTCAAAGGCGGAATGCGGCATAGAGTGAGTAGTACAGGGATTCCAAAATACCACAGTGATTGAATGCCAGATTCCACACAACTGAGCGATCAGTTCACTGACTGTGGATTGATGCTCATTACAAGGTCAATGTGCTTAATGGCGGTGATAGTTTTGGTCGTGTCCAGCTGCTCAACGACCGGCGTGCTGCATCTATATTGACAGTCACAGAATGCCAGCTATTGCGCATCGACAAGTGTATGTTGAGTGCTGATAGTCAGCTGTATCCATAGTTGCAATTGAAATATACTGACTTGATTGTATCTGTTGTTGTGCATGCAATCACAGACGAGTTCAAAGAGGTCAGTCATTTTGTTATGTCTAACTGGAACTGCCGCATATTAGTTCTATATTCTGATATTCTGTGATGCTATTGATCAATAACATACAGATTACCAACATCAAAGACGTCAAGCACCACGCAGCCAAAATCTCACTGTTAAAGAACATTCCCAACTTTTCAAACGCTGCACCTGCACTCCTTGACACAATAGCATCACAGTTTCAAACAATGGTCTACGAACCAAACGAAACTGTTGTTCAAGAAGGCATGGCCATCCCAGATCTACACTGGATAGTCAAGGGAACTTGTCGCATCATCAAAGTTGTACCGTTTGTCGAGCGGAGGATCAAGGTCAACTCATCAACAGTCAATAAGCAAGTCCTGCCCTATACACCCTCGACAACAATTGGGCCTGACGAAGAGCTGATCCATCATACGTTTACGATCCAAGAACTTGAGCCTGGCGATCATTTCCCAGGCATCCCACCGCTGCAAGACGATCCCTATGCAAACGAATTCACTTTCAAGAAGGAGCACTATGTGCATCAGCTTGAGTTGATGGATCCAACCAGCCAAGAAAACAAGGTTTCCTACTCAGTTGTGGCCAATTCGCATCTTGAAACAATGGTCATATCTCGCCTAGACTTTGCACATCTGTCTTCAAAGGAAATCATTGTTGGTGCGTTGCAATCCAAGAATCTTCACTTGATATCAATGACGGAGTTGCAGGAAGCCTATCTGGATAAGCGCAAGTGGCAGAATTTTAAGAAAAGCGTCGTTAAGCAGGTTGCTGGTGATGTAAAATGAACATTATTTATGTGCTTGTGTGTGTAAGCTCGTGATCTTCAAACGCTGAATGATGAAACGCTTCACTTGGTTTTTGACCGAGAAGAAGATCAATATCATTGAAACCAAGATCCATTTCACGTTACCGAGTCACGTAGCAGCACATATATATTTAGAGACAGACTCTGCGACAGATGCAGCAGACAGAGAGCGGCTCGACGGCACCTCGCTATCGCAGTGTCACGCCTGTTAATGTTCCTTTCCTTGGCCCGGCCGGCGCGCAAAGCCCCGAAGGAACCCCGAATCTATCTGCACCAAATGCATCTAATCAGGGATCGGGTGCCGGCCGCCGACGACGGACAGAATCAACAGCTGCTGTTCCTCGCCGCACGCCCGCATCGCCCGAAGACCCAGGTTTACAAACACAAGGAAGTCGGCGCCGAACAGTATCGACTGGACCAGCAGGTCAGCCAACAAACTCGCCGCTGAATCTGCTCGATCGCGGATTATCCACAATCGCGCCTACACTTCCGGTTCCATCGTCCGTCTCGGTGCTTCCACCGCCGCCGCTGCTGCCTCTCGCACCTGTCCACGTGCAGAACCATCGCACTCAGATCGATCCAGGCGCATTGGGTGCACGCAGATCTGTCGAGGATGCTGGAACAGTCGTGCCGCCGCTCACGGGGCTGATGTCGCCGCAGATGACTGGCACGGTAGAGCGCAGCAGCAGCACCCGGCATCGTGGCGCATCTGTCGGCGCCAACACACCAACGAGCGAGCGCCGCAGCATTGTCGCGGCGAATAGTCTGCAAAGCAGAAGTGACGAAAGGCGAGTCACGTCGCCATCGTCGCCCACAGCTCCTGTACCGCCTGCGCTCCAGCATCAACCATCGCAGTCACAATCGCAACAGCACCAACAGCACCAACAGCACCAGCATCAACACCAGCAGCATCAGCAACATCAATCACACCAAGAGCCTCAATCCCAACAGCAGCAACAGCAGCAACAGCAGCAAAAGGCATCGCATCGAAAGCTGCTACCTGAAGTAGTCCAACAAAGACCCTCGACAACAAAGATGGGCGACACTCCACAGGGTACACCAGGACCTATTCGAGACACAAGAACTGCTGGTGCAGTAAATACCATCAACAATAGTAATAACGGCAGCAGTACAACAGCCACTCCCCAAACTGTTTTGCAACAGTCGTCTGGAACAAACGCACCGCCGTCCTTTCAGAATACTCGCGAACGTTCGAGTGTATCACAAGGTCGTAGATCTGAGGTGGATCCTCCAGCACGGCTAAACGTTGAGACGTTTGCAGCCTTTCAAGCTCGGCGAGCTAGCATGCTCTCAGAAAAGGCACAATCACATGGCGGAGCTCGGTCAAGTGACTCGCCTGAGATGCCCGCAACACGACCGCGGCGCAGCACCATGGGTGTTTCGCGTCAGCCGCCATTGCTTGATGGTATGGCGAAGCTGGCGGTGATCGAGCAAGGCGATGGTGCACCAAACACCCAGATCGGGCCATCTATAGTGCCACCTATTCTCGTTCAACAATCAAACGATGTTACTGTAGAGTCGTTGCTAGATCGTCAGGGGACAATGCCATTGCGTCATAGTGTGGCAGCAGTCCCGACCAGCTTGACATCCAGCAGTCCTGTGCATCTGGCGTCTCGTCCAATCACCAGTCAGAGGGCATCATCCACAAGCATCAACAGCAGCCCAACAGGCAACGCTCCACCTGTAATTAGTATACAGCAGCAACCGGCAGTCGAAGAATCATCAATCTTGGTCACCACACCGCAGGTTGCTGTGTCCCATTCACAGCTGCCCAAGCCGCCATCTATCATCGAAACACAATCACAACAAGGCTCGCGCATCATAGTTGAAACATCAGCAAACGATTCCGTGCTCTCACCTGAGGAATCACCAGCCCAGCGTCCTCGTGTCAGATCGTTCTTTGCACAGGATAGCCGACTAGGAGTTCCAGGTGCTGAACTAAACACAGCTAATAGCAGTTCGAGTCTATTGCCACGCAAATCCATCTCTGGCATTGGGTCTCGTCCCGCGTCAGGTTTATCATCACACCATCTGCCTCCAGGGCAAGGATCAGGATCCTCATCGTCTCAGGATAAGCCATCGGATTCAACATCGACAGATGCTTCAAAGCAAACAACTTCAGCATCATCAACTTCGACTGGTACTGGGGCAGCTGCAGCAAGCATCGCAACTTCCGCCACAAAACCAAAGTCAGAGAAATCAAGCGCACATGCAACATCTCTCGACCCCAAAATGGCCAAAGAAGTCGATGCAGTACTCAACAAGGGCAGCGATATCACATCACGATTCCGATCAGTGCAAAAAGCTGCTCGTCTCGCCGTCCTCTTACAAAACCTCCACAGCGGCACAAAATCAACACAAAAGTCCAAAGAAGCAGAAGAAACTGTTGTTGCTAAACCTATATCTGAACACAAACGCGTCAAGGTTTGGCAAGGAGCTTATTACAAAAAATGGCGTGTTGCTATTGCATCGACGCTGTTGGGCATTCGCATGGCCATGCAGTACCGAGAAATCGCCATGCGGACTCAGGCGTATACTAGCTTGCCTGGAAAAGAAACGGGTGTATTGACGTATCTTTTGAAGATCCACAAGTCACAAGCCGACTCGAATCTGTCTCAAAAAGTCAGACTCTCATTTTGCCTTATTCACTGCAGCCGATGAAGAAGCTAGAGCGAACAAACTTGTCGCATAACACTCGATTTACTAACACTGATTGTGTAATCTGTTTTGAATATGCTTTGTGGTGATGATCGTACTTGTAATATGCTGGCAGATCTTTAAACTGCTCGAGTCTGAAGAGAGAACCAAGGAGACGATCGAGACGATCGAGCGTATGCTGTTGTATCGCGTCAGAAGCTTTTCAAAGTTCTCGTTGGCGCAACGACTCAAGTTTTGTGAACTGATGCAGGTAGGTTCATGGATCATCTTACTTACGGAGATACACAACTCTGTATATGTATATCTCTTTGCATCTTCCCTATCGCTCAGCTCTAGTAGTGCTATCTTGAATGGCAAACGTGTATCACAAGAAGCTGATAGAGCGTGATGCTACTCACTTGACATGCTTCAACTATTCAGTATGAGCGGTTTCCTCAAGGAACACTCGTTGTAAGAGAAGGTCACGTAGCATGGTCATTCTACTTTATTCTCAGTGGCCAGGTTGAAGTATTCCATATTCAAGGCGGATTTCGGCGGAGGGTAGGAGTCACAATCCAGTCGCTAATGATTTCAGCAACATCAAGAATACTCGGCTGACGCAATTCGTGGTTGGGTTTTGCTGTTAATCTGGACTGCTGATTTGGATTGTCATTGTGCACTTTAGTTGAATGTGTTGAATGCAGGAGACTGTTTTGGAGCTGTCCAGCTGCTTAATGATTTACGGACAGCTTGCATTTCAACATTGATGGAGTCAGAGTTTCTTCGAATTGACAAGTGTAAGTTGAGCTTGTAGTTTTGAGACTGATGTGACTTGATTTGACTTGATTGAGATGAGTAGTGACAGCTGATATCGATATGCAATCGACTGTTTGATTGCGATTTCAGCCGACTATCTCGAGGTAACGTTGGTGTTGTTCTTTGATTACCAGACTATTGATAAGTTGCCATCCTGGTTGATGATTCTAACTTGGAATCACTGACGCTGTTTTCTGGAATGTATCAAAAACCAGATTGCAACTGTTCGCGACCTCAAGCATCTCGAGAAACAACTGCGTATTCTTAACCAAATCCCAGACTTCCAGCCGATTGCCGAGCAAGCCAATACACTTGTCGAAATGGGTATCTACGAAGCAAACGAAACAATCATCTACGAAGGAACGCAGATCACCAAGATTCATTGGATAGTATCAGGATCGTGCCGATGCGTCAAGGTGATTCCCTTTGTGCAGCGAACAACCCAAATAGGGTTTGAAAAGGCAACGCGACAGCTGCGAGCTCATGACGGCGTCACACCTTGTGCTGCCGATGAAGAGATCTTGGAAACACCCTTGACGATCCAGGAACTTGAAAACTGGGATCATTTTCCTGGTTTACCCATCGTCACAGACGTCAATGACTACACATTCAATCGCGAGATTTATATCAAGAGTTTGGAGGATGCCAATGGCGTGCCTACTCTCAAGGCTGAATACTCTGTTTTCTCGACTTCAAAGGTGGAGATTGCATCGATTGCAATCGCAGATTATTTGCGGTTGGCTCCGGTTTCACTTATACTTGAAGTACTGCGCGGCAAGAATCTCGTTGATGTTAGCACCACACAATTGCAAGAAGCCTATCTTGAAAAGCGAAAATGGGAGACATACAAGAAGAGCGTTGTTAATCAGGTCCAGAAATCGAAATGAAAACACTGACCGACAGTGTGAGAGAGAGAGAGAGAGAGAGAGAGAATTTCGAAATACAGCCATCATTTGGCATAGAAGGCAACTAAATTGCCTGATATATTACTATGTCGCTGTCTTGCTAGCGGCGATTTGATCCATGGCTACTTGGCAGTCCGTGAAAATATGTTTTATTGATCTATGTCGGCAGATAACTTATACAAGCCCTCCTTTTTAGAGATCGACAATGCTGCCACATCTCGGTCAAACAGGACGATTTGGACTCAATCAACGCGCTTCAGGAGCACAAGCAATTGATCAGCTTTCCGAGACACCTGCTCAGGGTCAATCAGGTCTCACAGCCAGCCCAGAATTCCAGACACAGACAAATACAAACTATGATATTGTATCTCCCGGTGCCAGTGGCAAATCGAGCGACAAAGGTGCCAATCTTGGAACGGTTGGTGGCAACATTGCTGGCGGTAACCGCGCTCTGAATTGGCTTCTGGGTCGAAAGAATGCCAATGTCGTATCTAAAAGCGCGGCTAGTCCTAGTGCAGTCCAGGATCACGGTCGTGCGACAAGCGAAAGTGCTGCTGGAATGAAACCTGCGGCTATATTACCGTCTCAAAGAAAAGCTTCTGCCGATTCTGGAGCAGTCCCTGTCAACTCAATGCCAGTGTCCACTCAAACAAACCGAGCATCCAGTCAGTTACCACAACGGCAGATATCTATCAAGGGGCCCAAGTCTTCAATAGCTGATCATTCGCGGCTTTGTCCGGGCGATCCGTCTGCTGAGCCGCACCGACTAGGTCGATTGAGTCCGATGAATACAATTAAATCAGGGTCAACTACTCCAACCAAATCGCCAGTGACGCCAGTGCAACAGTCACCAACTGGCGCATTATCAGACCAGCCATCTAGTAAACCTTTTACTCGACCACTTTCAGCTGCCACACATACGACTAGATCTCATGCTATTTGTAAGATCCTTACTCTTGCAATTGCATCTCTTGAGATTCAGTGCACCATTGATCTAACAAGTTTTCTTGACGATCCAGCGAGACGCGAAACATCTCCAAACGCTCCAGATCCAATAGATCAAAGCAAGGTGGAGACGAGAGATCATGCACTGGCAGACAATCAAACACTTGCATCAAGCCATAACAGTTCAATCAGCGAAGAACCAGAGAGCAATATCTCTGCACATTCTGTTGTAGATAGGGATCATAATATCACATCGACCGAAACAGTCCCATCGCCCAAACAAAAGCGACATCATGAACCAGCCCGTGGAGTTACGCCACGTGGGCTAGGCAAGCATAATGTAGTTGAATCACAGGGACAGGTTGCCAAGAAGGAGTCAGACGCACCTTCTGCAGAATCTAGTCCTGTCATGTCACCTATTTTACGCCGTGCAACGTTGCAGCGAGAGCATCATGATCGTCGTTCTGAATTACCACCAAATGCACAGAGTCAAGCTGATAAACAATCAAGGCTCGCTCCTCAAACAACTGCGCAGCGCAATCGTGCATTGTCAGCAGATACTCCGAAACCAGTTATAGTGATACAAGGTGCGTAAAAGGATTTCGATATTGCAAAAGTAAACGGATTGCTGATCCTGATAGTCATATTGGCCGTGGTTTTTCGAATAGGCGACGTGGAAAACACAGGATCAACGCTCAAACCAAAGAGTACAAGGCAGGATGTGCAGTCAAGCAGCCCTCATTCAACCAAATCTGATGTCTCTAAAGCAGCCACAGAGGATGGTGACCCAGTCGATACGCACACAAGACGCGGCATAACAAACAGCACAAGCGTCAATTCAGCGCTTTCCTCGAAACAAGAGCGCACGAACAAGACTGAATCGGTATCGACCGAATCTAATTTACCACGAAGACGCACTCTCAAGGGATCGCATGCCGTGCCACAATCTGCAGCAAGTAAGTTGCACGAAAACGTTGTGTGCCTTGCAATATCTATGCATACTGACATGATAAAACTTACTTTCTAATCCCAACTGTGCAGCAGGCGAATCTGATAAGCCAGAAGACTATGTTATTGGAGCATATTGTGAATATCGTCCGCCAGCGCGATCTGCGGCATCGCAGCTCGATAAACGCCAACGCGCAGTCAATGAAGGCAGCCACTTACCTCAGCGAAGGAAGACGATAACTTCGGCGCGTTTGCAGGCTGACTCGGCCGATGCAAACACCGATAGTTTGCCAAAGAAGATTCAAGTAACGCTTCCAGATTCGCAGGCTGCGATTCCTGGTCGAACTCTGGAAGAGGGTCTTGGAGCTCTGATATCTGATAGGCACATTGATTCTGTCGCTGCAATAAGACGAATATCAAACGCAAATCGTACCCTGGGCGAACACCAAGGTGAGTCGATGCTGCTTGAAAGACAACCAGCATTGAACCTGAGATATTGATTGAGCTTTTGTGATATTCAATCTATTTAATGGTTTCTCAGAAACACCAGAAGATGTCAATGCCATACTTGCATCTCAGAAAGTCAGGCGAACTTCAGCGGCACTTACATTCATAAACCCAAAGACTGCAAGGACAGATGCCGATCAGCCATCAGCAGCGGCCGACAATACCGATCAGAGACCAACAGAAGGATTTTCTTCAGATCATCGGCCTATGAGTGCTATGACTGCAGCTCAACGTCGAGCATCGATGATGACTGAAGGAAAGCGTCACAGCTATCTGCTTGCTAACAGTCCAAGAATGGGTGCGTTTTCAGAGGCTCCGGAAACTCAAAATGCCACCACAAATGCTTGGACGGGTGAATCTAGTCAGAAGCCTGCTGCTGGAACTGATGAAGCACCCGGCATCACAGATCGGTCTGCCAACTCTGAGCGGCCAAGTTCTTCGCGTAGACCATACTCTGATGAAGAAGCTGCTGCACAAGCTGGTTCGGATGAGAAGAAACCGTTTGTCATCCCTTCAGCACGGGCACGACGCGCATCGTTGAATGTAGCACTCACTGGTCTGATACCACCCATACC